>RJWM01049031.1:0-11268 GCA_004363535.1 Dasyprocta punctata
TTCTAGATTTAATAAGCAGATTTAGTAATGTAGCTGGTTACAAAGTCAACACTCAAAAATCAATAGGCTTCTTGTACAAGAACAACAAACTCACTGAGAGAGAAACTAGGGAAACAATACCTTTTACAATAGCATCGAGAAAAATGCAATACCTAGGAATCAATCTAACAAAGGATGTAAAAGACGTCTACATTGAAAACTACAGTACTCTGAAAAAGAAGATTGAAGAGGACATTAGAAAATGGAGAGACATCCCTGTTCTTGGGTAGGAAGAATCAATATACCTAAAATGACCATACTTCCAAAACTGTGATATAGGTTCAATGCAATCCCAGTCAAGATTCTGTATCGTACAAAATTAGAGAAAACAATCCTAAAATTCATCTGGAACCAGAAGAGACCTAGAATAACAAAGGTGATCCTGGGCAACAAAGACAAGACAGGGGGCATCACAATTTCTGACTTGAAATTATACTATAAAGCTATTGTGATAAAAACAGTGTGGTACTGGCAAAAAAAGACCAAATATCA
The DNA here is from genome assembly GCA_004363535.1 of Dasyprocta punctata. Lineage (NCBI taxonomy): Eukaryota > Metazoa > Chordata > Mammalia > Rodentia > Dasyproctidae > Dasyprocta > Dasyprocta punctata. The sequence goes on from RJWM01049031.1 coordinate 532, forward strand.
ATGGAATAGATTAGAAGATGCAGAAACAACTGCAGACACACTAAGCTACCTTATCTTTGACAAACGTGCCAAACACATTCATTGGAAGAAAGATAGCCTCTTTAATAAGTGGTGTTTTGGGGGCCAGGGATGTAGCTCAGTGATAAGTGCCTACTTGGTAAGCATGAGGTCACAAGTTTGATCCCTGGTACCAAAAAAATAAAAATAAAAAAATTTTAAAGAGTGGTGTTGGAGCCGGGCGTGGTGGCGCACGCCTTTAATCCCAGCACTCGGGAGGCTGAGGTAGGTAGAGCGTTGTGAGTTCGAGGCCGGCTTGAGCTACAACGCGAGCGCAAGGCCGGCCTGAGCTACATAGTGCGACCCTGCCTCAAAAAACCAGGGCTGGGAGTTTGGCTCAGTGCCTTAAGCACCTGCCCTGGCAGACGCGAGGCTGTGAGTTCAATCCCTGGTGCCGGAAAAAAAAAAAAAAAAAGTAGTGTTGGAAAAACTGGCCTTCCACATGCAGATTCAAACTGGACCTTTATCTTTCACCATGTACTAAGCTAAAATCTGAATGGATCAAAGATCTCAATATTAAAACAGAAAGATTAAATCTGCTGGAAGATAGAGTAGGTAAAACTCTTGAAGACATTGGTGTAGGCAAAGACTTTATGAATAAAAGCCAGACTGCACAGGAATTATTGCAAAGACTCAGCAAGTGGGATCTCATCCTACTGAAAAGCTTTTGCACAGCAAGAGAAACCACCAACAGAGTGAAGAGACAACTTACAATGGGGGAGAAAATGTTTGCCAGCTGTCCCTCAGATAAAGGATTACTATCAAGAATGTATAAAGAACTTAAAAAAAATCAGTCTTTCCAGATTTAAAGACCCAATCCAAAAATGGGCATCTGAGATGAATATACACTTCTCAGATGAAGAAATACAAACAGCAAACAAATACATGAAAAACGTTCAACATCACTGGTCATTCGAGAGAGACAAATTAAAACACTGAGATTTCACCTTGCCCCAGAAAGAATGGCTAGTGTTAAGAAGTCAACCAATCACAAGTGCTGGAGGAGCTGTGGGGGAAAAGGAACCCTTCTCCACTGTTGGTGGGAATGCAGGCTGGTGCAACCACTATGGAAGTCAGTGCGGAGATTCCTCAAAAAAACTAGGATTGGAGGTCCCATTTGACCCAGCTATTCCTCTTCTCTGTGTCTTCCCAAAAAAACTAAAAACATCCTACCACAGCAATGTATGTGCACCTATGTTTATAGCAGCACAGTTTATAATAGCCAGATCTTGGAAACAACCTAAATGCCCATTGACAGGTATGGACAAAAAAGATATGGTATTTCTATATAATGGAATACTACTCAGCTATAAAGAATGATAAACTGGAGAGTTTTATACTTAAATAGATGTGCCTTGAGAAGATACTTATTAGTGAAATAAACAAGTCACACATGTGTAAGCATTGTGTTGTTTCACTTGTGTGACAAACTGAAAGAAAAACTATGTATATGTTTATGTATATGTATATAAAAAAGTTTAGTTTAAAAAAAAAGAGCACAATGGCCTCCTTTGTCATCCACATGGTCTGTCCAGAAGTAAATTCAATGCCTCCCTTCACCGAAAAAAAAATTCTGCTGAGATTTTGATAGATAGTGAGGTGACTCTATCTGTAGTCGTGGTTGAGTGGTTAAGGCAATGAACTAGAAATGTCTGAGGTGAATCTATAGATAAGTTTAGGGAGAATAAATGTTTTGATATTTGTGCAATTCACTTACATGGTCTCTTTCCACTTATTTAGATTGCATTTGAGTACTTTTGATCCGTTTTTATAGTTTTTAGGATACAGATCATGAATATATTTTGGTAGATTTATACAGTAATGTTATTTTAAGTTTTTTGTGATGTTGTAACTTGCACCTTTACAATTTTACTTTTGAATTGTTCATTGCTTGTATATAGGCCAACACTAGATTTCTGTATATGGCTTTGTGACCTTATACCATGACCTTGCTAAATCTGCTTGTCTGCTCTATTGATTTTTATGTGGATTCTTTGTAAATAATCTATAGTCTACATTATTTTCTATGTAACCAATCATGTTTTTCACAAATAGAGACAGGTTTATTTTTTCCTATCTTTATGTTTCTTTCTTTCTTCTTGCCTTATTGCATTGGCTGGAGTTCCCAATTCAGGGCTGAATAATAGAAATACTTTTATCTCTTTTTCTTTCTGCCTCCTCCTTCAATCTCCCTCTCCCACTTCCATCCAATCTATCAGAGTTTGTAAGAGTAAATCTGAAAAATAAAATTGAAAAAAAATTTTAAAACCCACTCAAACGTCACAAGACAAACACAATATGACGGGGCCAGAAACTCCAAGGGCAGTGCTTCCAGTCCCAGCCACAGGACCCAGTGAGAGCCCTGCAAGGGACAGGTCGGCAAGGCGTGGGGCATGGGCCGGACTCCGCGGGGCAACTGGGCCGAGCCCAGGTGGCAGCCCTGTTTCGGCCCTCAGTGACACATAGGGCACAGGGCTGCAAGGCCCGCGCAACCTTCCCGACCCGGTCCTCACCGCACGCCGGGCGGGGGGTGCTGGCCAGCCAGGCCTCCTACCCACCCGGGAAAGCCGCCACCTCCTCAGAGGGGCCCTGACCACCGCGGGTGGCCCAGTTGTCACCCAGTCTGTCCCCTGGCCCGCTGCGTTAGATCTTGGGGCAGCCAGTCTGCAGGATACTGCGCCAGTGTAGACAGTGAGCGTTCCGATACCTGGCAGGGCCACTGCCTGCTTTGGCTACCTCAGTGTCCGTGCGGGCAGGAGGACCAGGGACCCTGGAGAAGATACGGCATCCCCTCGGCCTTCACATGGTCCTCCAGGCCTCGCAGCGACTACCTGGACAAGCACAAGTGACACTCCAGGCCTGCCACTCCTGAGTGCGCAGGACGCACGTGGCCTCAGCCCCTGCATCCGCGAAATGGGCAGAAGGGCTGCGAAGGAACACGCACATTTCCAGGCCCCAGAGGCCCCGGAGGGCGTTCTCCTGGCACCTGGGAACCTGCAGAAGGGGCCGCGAGCCCGCAAGCTCAGTGTCTCTGGGTCCGCCCCAACCACCTGGCGCGAAGTCAGCACGCATGCGCGCTGTCGGCTGCCTTCGAGTGTGCCCGCCCCTTCCCGGCGTGCCCCGCGACCCCAGGCGCTGACGTGGCCGCCGTCAGCGCCGCCATCTTGTGGGAGCGAAACCAACGCCTGGCTCGGAGCTGCTGCCGCTGAGGTGAGGACGAAGAGCGACCCGGTAGCTGGGGCCGGGAACTGGGCTGTCCGGCGTTTCCTGGGGCTCTCCACAACGGCGTCGGCGTCGGCGTCGGCGTCGGCGTCGGCGTCGGCGTCGGCGTCGGCATCGGCATCGGCGGTGGCGGCAGGTCCCGGACTGGGTGGGCCGGGCGAGGCCAGGGCCGGGCGCGGCCGTGTCGGCCAGGCAGGATTGAGGGGGCTTTCAGCCTCCGCAGCCTTCTGGGTTCCCAGCCTGGGCACTGCCGCGTCCGCCGCCCGCCGTAGCTCGCAGCCCGGAAGTCCTCGGGATGCCGGGTGTCCTCCAGGAAGCGGGGTTTCCTGCTCTCTGTGCCCCTTCGGAACCCCGCACAGGGCCAGTGGAGCGACTGCGGGGCTCGCGGGCCTCCTGATGAAGAGTGACCGGCGGCCTCGAGGGCCGGGAAACTAAGGTGCAGGCGGGCCCGGGAGCCGTCAAGGTCACACGGGCGTTAGGGATCGCATCTCGATCTCGAGACCAGTTCCTGTTTGTCCCGAGGACAGGAGCCGGGGGAGGGAGAAAGGAAGGGAGCGTGGGACAGGGACCCCGGCCTAGAGCTAGGCGCTGGGGTGGGTCGAGAGCCTCCCGACCTCGGGAATGCGAGTGCCCCTGTCCTCTGGAGATGCGACGCGGGGTCTGCACTCGGCGCTCTCCAGGGAACTGCGCCGCCCTCTTCCTGCGTGAGACTGGATCTGGGGTCGGCCCTCAAGGTCTCTGGCCTCCGGACGAAGGGCTGAACGTGTTCATCCCCGGGTTGGTGCCTTGCTGTGGTCCTGGTAGATGAGAAGCGTACTTTAACTCGCCCGTGGATCCAATCGGCCTGCTTGCAGCGTCCACTGCAGAGAACAACCGTTGCACAATCGGGGTGGTCACGGCCTGTTAGATTTTAGTTGGACTGCTGTGAGTACATAGGGGGAGAGGTCTCCCATTTCATCCCAACAGCAGTTGGGCGCCTTGTGGAAATAGGATGGAATCCTACTTGGATCGCAGGCAGGAAAGGAAGAATGGGTCAGCCTGCCTTGGGTGGTCCCAGAAGTCACCATGAAGAGCTGCTTGATAGGCGCACTGCCCAGTTTAGAGTGGTCAGTTGTAGTTCAGGGCCAGGTCAGCAGTTATTCTGCCGGCTGCTCTGGCGTGTTCTGTAGTGTCGTGTAATGAAGGCTAATGAGACCACACCGTGTGTGGTGTGTGGCCTCTGTGGCCCTTCCCTGCGCGTTGACCAGCATCCTACACGAAAGGACCCGTGAGTGGTGTCCTCGCTCTATTTGACTTTTCAGCAGCACTGCAGGGGTAGCCAGACTGTAAGGACTTGAAGTACACGGTGTTACTGGTGAGGTTCAAAAGTCAGGAGGAGAGGAGTGGTATAAGTGCTGGTTGCAGATCTAGCTGCAGTGTTGTTAGAGACGTGCGATTGCCTTCACAGTGCTGGGCAGAGAACTGTCTCTGCCTTCAGGTGTTTTGTGGAAGTGAGTGTGAGTCGGGCTGTATGCTCTTGCTTAGGGAGGCAGATACAGAGTTGCTGCTTGAAAGGTTGAGGTGTAACTCAGTGAGAGAGTACTGGTTACCATTCCTGAGGAGCTGGAATCAATCCCCAGCCCTGCCCCCGCCCTAAAGGTGTAGGGTAGAAAGAAACAGTTGCTGTGGATAACAGCTGACTCATAAAGTCTATTCATTATGGAAAGAAAGTAGAAAGCAAAAGCTGGTTCTGTGCTTCTCAGTTCTGATTTTTAATCATGTAGTGGAACAACGTTCCCTGTGCTGCTTACACAGTACCAAGTAGAGAGGGTGTTCAGCCGTTTTCACCTGCCAGGCCACCTCTGCTCAGGACCAGACAAGCTTGAAACTACAGGAAGGGGCATTTCTTTTTCACTTCACTGAAAGGTAATATGGACTGGTAGCCATTGAGGCTATCCTGAATGAGATGGCCATAGAGATCTAACCAAGAGAAGAAACCTGTTGTGCAGGTTTATGAATAGCATGTTACTGTGATTTGAGAGTCAGCTCGATTTTTTTCTGATTCTTCAAGTTAAACATTGCACTGATGTGAGGATTTAAATCTGCTCTGACTCATAAACGTGCTCACCTAGCTTTCCTGAACACTCTTCCAAGAGCTGTGACATTTCCACTTAGCAGACAGACCCCAGTCAGCATGGGTTTGCCATGCCATTCATGGCATATCCCTTTTGGCTTATATATAGACATTTTCCTCAGTCATTCTTGCTTCTCCAGACAGTTAAGAGTAAAGGGAAAGTGCGGTACCCAGTAGTCAAAGATAGTTGCAGGGATCTTAAATTAGATAAGAATGTACCATTTTTATGCTATATCCACTCATTGGAAGAGATTTGTCCCTTCCTGTTTGGAAATAAAGAATGGGTGGGAGTCTGTGTGTGTGTTGTGTGTGTGTGTGTGTGTGTGTGTGTGTGGTTGTGTGCACAGTGTGACATATAGGAATTTGGGACTCCCAGTCATGCACCCACTCAAGGTTCCTGTCCTTCTGTGTTTTTTTTTTTTTTTTTTTTTCCTTCTGTGTTTTTATGAGCCCTTTAAAGTGTGGTTACAACTCATGGGTGACAGCTGTGCAGCCTGTCACCATTCTGGAAGATAGTTCAGCATTCTCAAGTGAGTAAGATGTCCTGATTAGCTGGAAAAAGGATAGCCAGTTTGACACAGACACATCCACACTGTGTATTCCTAGGAGGGTCTCTTAAGCACTGACACAGAGCCCTTGTTAGCCCACCCACTACAGGGTTGGGAGAACTGGTGACTGATTCGGGGTAATGGCATTTCCTGGTTATTCACAGTGGTAACAGGGCTTGGCACTCTTGACAGCAAACAGGGAAGAGTCCCACTCCTAGGCCCATAACTGCACAAGCTTGAGTGACAGGAAGGAAAGAGACAATAAAAAAGCAGCCAGCCAGATATTTGTAGTCATAGCAATCGGGAATGATTCAGTTTAGGAAGCAAGCATTTCCTCATACCTGTGAAGATCAAGGGTCACTGGTAATGTACAGCAGGAATGGATTGGAGACTTGGTCACATTCCATGCACATTTCAGAAAGTTAAAAGTATACATTATGTTTTTAAAACCTAATCAGATCTATTAAGTTTTCTTCTATAAAGGGATGTTAGTAAGCTGGGAATTCCCAAAGGCTGCTTTTTTTTTTTTTTTTTTTTTTTTTGAGACAGGGTTTCGATAATGTAGTTCAAGGTGTCTTTGAACTCACTATATACCCCAGGCTGGTTTCAAACTTGAGGTGATCCTCCTGCCTCAGCCTCCCAAGTGCTGGGATCATAGGCAAGTGCCACCACACCTGGCCCCAAAGAGCTTCTGATTATACATTTCTTCCCTGTAGAGAGAATCTTTTTGATATATGTATTGCACCCTGAGTAACTACTTTGAAGATAATGATACACAATGTATTAACTGTTGTTATTCTGTTATTTTGTTATGGAATTTTATTTTGTTTTTGTATAAAACAAAAAAGCCCAAAAAAAAAGGGCTTCTGGTGATAGATGATAGTATGCAAAATAGTTGACTTTTTTTGTGTCAAATATCAAAATATTTTTGCTGTACTATATTACCTAAACAGGAAACTGTATGGTCCCAGTTCTCCAGGGATCCTTTGGAGGTTTTTAGTAAGAACAGATTTATACAAGTATTGGTATGATTTAGGTACATGTAGCCAAAAAGAGGATAACTTGGTCCTGGAGAGTGGAAATGAAGGCAGAGTTAGATGTGCCTGAGATGTAATTGTGTTTTCCTGTGAAACCTCTTGCCTTCCGTAGTTGAGAATGTAGTTCCTCATTGATCTAATCTATTAATTTGTATTTTAAAGGCTCATCTTCTGGCAGCTTTGGTGGTGAAATTTTGCTTAAAGATTTACAACTTTGAGCATTGCTCTCTACCGAAGTGATACTAGGTCCTGATAATTACCAGGGAGATTAACTGAAATGTACTTTAGCAGGGCACAATTTATGCACACCCCACCCCTCCTGTGGCCTTTGTCATTGGACACAGCAGAGATGCAGCAGGTCAGTGTCTCCCCATGCCTGGGTATCCACATCCTAAAAGTCAGGGAATCATTCAGACTAACCGGCACTTGGGTATAGTTTAAAACAGCCCAGCATTCATTTTGACTGTGAGTTTTTCCTGACCATTTTTCTAGGAAAAACATCTGTCAAGTGTGTGGTTGGCCTTTTTGACACCAAAGGCCCTGGTACACATGCTTTTACCATTGCCTTCCCCTCAGGTGATGAGTCACCTGTGAGGGGTCTTGAGGGAGAATATGGGGCCCCCACTCAGTGATCAAAGGTGCAAAACTGTCCATGCTAGTGAGGATCCTTCCTAGCAGGGTAGCCAGGCAGACACTGGGGCCTTCCAAGGAGATGAGAATGTTACCTGACTGGGGACATTTGAGCAGGTTGGGGTGAAAAAATGAGAGCTCTTCAGGTCCGTGGGAACAAGTGGGAGCCTCTCAGCAGCCCAGAATGGTTGGCACAAGGGCCATGAGGTGGGTGGGTAGATGGGTGGGTGTCCTCATTGGGTTTGGAGACCTGCCAGAAGCAGTGTGGGAGAATGGCATGCTGCTGGTGAGTGGCTCTGATCCCCAAAGCATCTGTGTGTTCCCTAGAAAGGGTATCTTGAAGTTCATGGGAGCACTTGTGGCTTTCCAAGGCTGGGGGCAGCTCTGGTGCTCATGGGCAGTGGCAATTGCCTATTTGTGTGACTTTCCTGTAGGTGGAAGGCTTCTGCAGTAGCCTAAGCCTTGTCTGTTTTACATATGTACAACGACAGAGCCGTTTATCTATGTGTCTGTGTATCTATCTATGTATTTTTGCATGTTTTCCAAGAATGCAGCTACCTTGTAAGTGCTTGTTGTCTCCAGATCCTTGCCAAGAGCCATTCTGTGTTTCCAGGGGGGAAAAAAAGTCATTTCACAGACATGACATGCCCTTGAGATCAGCAAGACAGACGCACGCTGCCCGAGAGGCCTGGCTGCAGCCCCTTCCCTTTGTTCTCCAGCCTGGCCATGCCCAGCAGTAATGCAGGCATTTCCATAGAAGTCACTTCTCTTTCTTTCCCTGGTGCATCATTGTTGGCTCAGCCCTACGGGGCTCTGCAGTCTTGTGTGCGTGTCAGTTAGGTTGTCTCTTGGCTTGCTTTTAGGTAGGCAGAGAGTTTGTTTTAAAATGTTTGTGGCCACTGTGGCTGTTTTAAGGACCTTGACATTGTGGGCAGCATCTCTCACTGGATTCACTTGAAGTGTGTGGGGGCACCATGAGGACTAGGGAAGTGGGTGTCTCCAGGGCTCAAGTTTGATGAACCAGGAGAAAGCTGTTCAGTGCTCCACTTGGGGGAGGGAGGGAAAAGCTACTGGGTTCATCTGGAGTAAATGGACTCACCTGGAGAGCAGGGGCAGGTGTGCTGGGTCTTGTGGGATCCCTGGTCTCCAGAGCAGAGGCCCTGAGGATGAGGCAGCATCAGCAAATGTGTGCTTTAGGAAGACTTTCTGGACAATAGGGCTTATCAAGGACAGTTACCTCCAGGGTCTGTGGGGACTGTCCCTGTCCCTTCGTGTGTCTGGCTGACCAGGATGGGGTGGAGCAAGACTGTTGCTGAGCTCAGAAAGCCTAGTGACAGTTCTCTGCTCAATTGTGAAGCAATTGGGAAGAGCAGGTCTGTCTGTCTGTCTATGTCTCTCTCTTTCTTTCTTTCTTTCTTTCTTTTCAAACCCATTTTATTCATAGATAAAAAGAAAGAAAAAGAAAAAACTACAGCAAAATTTTGAAGTATGTCGTTCAGGTGGTAACAATGGTACATACATTGCGCATTGTTATCCCCAAATCATTCACCCAGAGCACAAGACATCTGCCTTCAATTGTCCAGACAGTACCAGTACAAATCTTTCTCTTCAGCAAACTCAGAGAAATCACTAGGATAACTATCTTAACTACTTTTTTGTATACATATACATACACAATGCATATTTTTTTTCTTTCTTGTCACACTAATGAAACAATATGATGTTTACACATGCAGGTCTGATTTATTTCACTAATGAGTATATTCTCAAGGTGCATCCATTTACCTATAAAAGTGTCCAGTTTATCATTCTCTATGGTTGAGAAGTACTCCATTGTATAGAAATACCACATCTTTTTTTATCCATCCCTCAGTTGATGGGCATTTAGATCGTTTCCAAGATCTGGCTGTTATAAATTGTGCTGCTCTACACACATATATCACTGGTAGGTGCACATATATCACTGTGGTAGGATGTTTTTAATTTTTTAGGGAAGACACCCAAAAGGAGATAGCTGGATTGAATGGGACCTCCAATCCTAGTTTTTTGAGGAATCGCCACACTGATTTCCACAGTGGTTGCACCAGCCTGCATTCCCACCAACAGTGGAGAAGGGTTCCTTTTTCCCCACAGCTCCTCCAGCACTTGTGATTGGTTGACTTCTTAATACTAGCCATTCTTTCTGGGGCAAGGTGAAATCTCAGTGTTTTAATTTGTCTCTCTCGAATGACCAGTGATGTTGAACATTTTTCATGTATTTGTTTGCTGTTTGTATTTCTTCATCTGAGAAGTGTATATTCATCTCAGATGCCCATTTTTGGATTGGGTCTTTAAATCTGGGAGGACTGAATTTTTTTTTTTAAGTTCTTTATACATTCTCGATAGTAATCCTTTATCTGAGGGACAGCTGGCAAACATTTTCTCCATATTGTGGGTTGTCTCTTCACTCTGTTGGTGGTTTCTCTTGCTGTACAAAACCTTTTCAGTAGTGTGAGATCACATTTGTTGATTCTTTGCAATAGTTGCTCTGCAATCTGGGTTTTGTTCATAAAGTCTTTGCCTACACCGGTGTCTTCAAGAGTTTTACCTACTCTGTCATCCAGCAGATTTAATGTTTCTGTTTTAATTTTAAGATCTTTGATCCATTCTGATTTTAACTTAGTACATGGTTAAAGATATGGGTCCAGTTTTAATCTTCAGTGTGTGTAGAGTCAGTTTTTCCAGCACCGTTTATTAAAGAGGCCAACTTTCTTCCAGTGAGTTTGTTTGGCACCTTTGTCAAAGATAAGATGGCTTAGTTGTCTGCAGTTGTTTCTGCATCTTCTAATCTATTCCATTGACATTCGGTCTTTTTTGTCAGTACCACACTGTTTTTATCACAGTAGCTTTACAGTATAATTTCAAGTCAGAAATTGTGATGCCCCCTGTCTTGTCTTTGTTGCCCAGGATCACCTTTGTTATTCTAGGTCTCTTCTGGTTCCAGATGAATTTTAGGATTGTTTTCTCTAATTTTGTAAGATACGGAATCTTGACTGGGATTGTATTGAACCTGTATCACAGTTTTGGAAGTATGGTCATTTTAGGTATATTGATTCTTCCTACCCAAGAACAGGGATGTCTCTCCATTTTC
>RJWM01049032.1:0-11268 GCA_004363535.1 Dasyprocta punctata
CTGCCATGCCATTATTGTGGGAGCCCAGGCTGGGTTTTTGACTGAGGGACTCTGATTAGGAGAAAGAAAATATTAACACACAACCTTTTGATTGTTCTCTCTAACTGCACCATGCTGCTAGATTGTGTGCTAGATTAATTTTTACTAGGAAAGCTCTAATTGTCTTGTGAATAGCACAATTATATTGCATTTTGCTTTTTTATGTCAAAAGCCTTAATTTAAAAAATTATAAACAGTTAAAATACTTCTTTACATTTTTACCCACTTAGCATTTCTTTGTTTTTCAGTGTGTTGTGAGCATCAAAAAATGGCACTACACATAGGCCTTCCTGAACCTCTTAAAAACCCTGAAATTTGCATGCTGTGTTCCAAAGAACAAAGGCTTTATAAGCTGGCTGGTTCAGTAAACTTTCTGAACCTTGGGTTGTGGGGAGAAAATATGAAAACCTTTATTTTTCATCTCATCCTATAAAAGTCTAATTTTTGAATTTGCACTACAGTGTGCATTATATGCAAATGCAATCGTCTGTATGCACACATATATGTATGTCTAATTTCAAACTTCGTAAATATTTATGGAGGCTCTATCTTATAATTTTTTAACAGCTTTAATTCATGTACCATACAATTCATCCATTTAAACGACACAACTGAACAACTTTTTAGCATGTGTGTTCACAGAATTGTGCATTCATCCACCCATCACCAAAATCATTTAACATTAAAACATTTTAAACATTAAAACGTTTCACTACCAGAAAAAAATCCCACATTTCTTAGTTCTGCCTTTTCCACCTCTGCCACAAAGCTACTGGCTGGTACTCATACTTTTTCTTTCTAGAGATTTGCCTAGCCTGGATATTTCATATAAATAAAATCAGGCTTATGTGGCCTTTTATATGTCTTCTTTCACTTAGCATAATGTTTTGAAGATCTTCCACATTGTAGCATGAATCACTACTTTCTTTTATGACTACATTTTATTTATCCATCATTAGTCCTATGGGCAAGTAACAAAACCTTGTTATAGACCCCTGGTCTATATAGTTAAATCTCATATGCACTATGCTTCAAAGATTATATTCGAAGTACTTAAGAAGGCACTGACAAGAATAAATGTGGTAAGCACTAGAATTGGGTTCTAGAAGCCACACTCAGTACCCAGGTACCAGGTACACAAGTACATTGTTTATTTTCCAGGGACTTAGGGAAGAATCTTTCCAACAGCTGTCTTGCAGGTAGTTTCAATAATTTAACAACTGCTATGACCATATGTGTGCTTGCCAGCTAAGCATTTGCTCTGTGACCTGCTCTTGTAGATGAGCTGTGAGAAACAAGTCAGGCAAGGGCTTATTGGATCTTGCTTAAGAACATGGACTACCTTGCCCTGGATAGCAAGCACAACTCAGGCTAGAATCCTGCTCCTCATTTTTTTTTTCTACTTAGGACTGTTCCCACAGCTGAGAAGAGCTCTCCCTAGAAAGTTCCTCTCCAGAAGTCTCGGTGATAGCACATCTACAGGGACTCAAAGGGTCAGTATGTAGCAGGTGCAAAGAGCGCATTGAGACATCAAAGGGAAAACTCTTTGGTGTGGTCTCCATAGCACCTTCCCAGGAAAAGGAGGAAGACAAACCTGGCTGTGGGCTGCTGGAAGACAGGAAGGAAAAATATTCAAGTAAAATCCAATCCTTTAAGTTTTCTTCTTGCCTCACCTTGCCCTATATGCCCAGAATACTCCCCAGTGCAACCTGTAGCCTATTGGTCACATCTCATTTTTGCTATTAGATCGCAGAATTTAGGAAGGTACCAGCACTCAGTTAGGGAGAGTTAGTAGTACAAGGTCACAGAGGTTGCAGGCAGAGAGCTGAGTTGAGAGCAGATGGTTCCCGTTCACTGGCTAGGCTGCTTCTCATACAGCAGCACTGCAGGAGCGACCAGTTTAACAACTGTAGCTGACATGACTGTTCGGCTCAGTAGAATGAATGGTGGGTGTAACCACATCCCCTCCAGTCAACAACAGCACCTCGTCCTGTGCTGCACCCAGTGTGCACTCAGAGCGGTTCCTCATGCCCACTCTCTTGCTGGCCTTGTTACCATCACATGTAATTCAAGGAGTTTTCATCATGGTAGATCTTGGCCACTGGAGGATCTGCCTGGAACCAAAAACTGGTTACAAAATTAGAAACTCTTACTTAGGAGAAGGAACTAAAAGAATTTAGTTTGAAGAAGAGAATGATAAGAGCACAGATTGATATGTCTGGAGGTGTTAGATGGCAAAACTAACTATACATGGAAGAAAGGGCAGTCACATGTAGCCCCAAGATGATGGGGCGCTGGAACACAGCAGCGCCATGTGGGACATAAGCACAGGTGTGAGCATGACACTGCTGTTTCATGAAGGCCTGGGAGTGGTACTGGCAGATTAGGACCTATTTGCAAGAAGACTGGTCATTTTCCCTTTGGGTTATCTGAGTGCACCAAACTTTTGTGTGGTGTGTTCCTGAACAGTCAGGAATTGGAGGCCACACAGGAGGAATCCTGCTGAATGGTAAAGATAGCAAGGTCACTTGGCCAGGGCCATAAACCCCTTTGCTGTGTTCCTCCCATGCCTGTCATTAGTAGCAACTGGGGAGAGAATTCAGCACCTCTGGGACTCATCCGAGAGTTCAGGATCAGTAGGGGCCTTTGAGCTGTGTTAACTCTGTCTGTTTGGATTGCAATAGATTGAATGGCTCAGAAGCAACAGAAATTAATTCATCACAGATATGAAGAGAATTTAGTAAGTTCAAGATCAAAATCCTGGGGGATTTAGTGTCTGGTGATAACCTACTACCTGGTCCATAGATGGCACTTTCTTACTGTATCCTCATGTGGCTAGTGAAACAAGGCAGCTCTCTGGAGTCCCATTTATAAGGGCACTAATCCCACTCACGAAGGCCCCACCCTGATGACCCAATCTTCTCCCCCAAAGCCCAACCTCCTAATATCATCAGATTGATGAATAAATTTCAACATTTGAGTTTGGGAGAGACACCAATGTTTCGTCTGTAGCAGTAACAGAATAGCCAAGCTGAAGCTGGCTTAACCAGTAAGGAAAGATATCACCTCTCTTAACTGGAAGCAGACAGGAAAACCAGGACCTGGTGTGGAAGGGTGAGGTGTTCTGGCATGCCACCAAGGCTGTGGACTCTTCAACTTGCCCTGATGGTGTCTTAGGTTTTGCCTTCACTCTAAGACATCCAGTGACATACATTTTTATTTCATGGGACAAAAATCCTAGCTTTCTAGTCATGACATGAAAGTCCATCCTTTTCTTCCAAATGGGTTGAATCTGTTCATACTTGTTTGTCCTTAGGCTGAAGTCACTCATCATCAGGGCAATAAAATAAGCCAACTGCTTCCTCTTAGATCAGACAGTATGACATGGAAGTTTGGGAGTTAGCTGCCCGCTCCACATTTGATGATAAGAATAAGCTGGTTACACACCGGACCAGTCTGGGTAAGGAATGGGTCTGGGTTTACCTGAAAATATGGGCATTTTGGAGTCCAAATTCTGTCATTGTTCTCATACCATTTATGTCATACTGTTAAACCTCTGTCACTTAAGTAACACCTTCACATTCTTTTTTTTTTCTTTTTGTGGTATCAACATACTATCTGTGGCACTTTTCACTATTTTTCTTTAAAGAAGTTCACTTAAGTTTGCTTAAAAGTGAAACATGATCATCATTGGAAATAGGAAATCTATATCTCTTGCCAAAATTTTAAGATTGCCGTCAGACTACATACAAGAAACAATATTCTTATGTAGATACTAATACTGTTGCCTGCTAAACTACTGACGCTAAGATTGCTTCTTAGAAGGGATGGTTAGCAAATCTTTTTAGTGTTAACTGTTCACTAATACTGCAGACTGATTCTCTTTTTCTCCTTCTATCTCCCTCTAGTGGTGCTGGGGATGGAACTCAGCACCTCCTCTATGCCAGGCAAGTACTCCACCACTGAGCTTCATCCCCAGCTCCAGAGACTTTCTCTGTAAACCAAGTGAGTGAATTAAAAGAAATTACAAAGTAGAATAGTGTCCTCGTTGTATGATTCAATGTTGTTTTATATCTATGTGCAACATGTTCAGTAACCAATCATTAACCACCTTTATTTCCATGTTCTATCTGGGAAGTGCCAGACCTAACCATACCTTGAGCACCATTTGTGGCCTGCACCCTCTCTCTGGGGAAACTGACTGCTATGCTCTTCTGTTTTCCTTCTGTTTCTGTACCTCCTCTGTGGTGCTAAGGCAGAGAGGACAGTGAAGGAAGGGTATTGACCTTGTTTGCCAGACATGGACCCATTTATCAGTACTTGAACTGCATATGCGCAGTCGTATGGAGCCCTTACTATGAGAGCAGAGGTGTCAGAGGGTTCACCCTCAGTCTAGGTGAGGAAGGAAGGTGTCTGTAGGAAAGAGCACATGGCTGGGGGAAACTCAGTGAGCTTCAAACTAGAGTCCCAGTGACCCAGGCACTGACTACAGGCGTGTTCTGTTTGGGAAAAGCCACTGACTACAGGCATGTTCTGTTTGGGAAAAGCCACTGAATTGTATACTTAGGATACTCGCACTTTGCCGTAAGTGTTATTCTTCTGTAAATGGTCTCATTATTTAATGATAAGAAAAACACTGAAGAACAGCAGATTGCCAGTTAGAGAACAGTCAACAGAAAAGGTGAGCGTGAGCTCAGCCTGTGGATATACAAGACCTGATTGGTGAGAAGGTGGAGAGAGAAAAATTCAGAAGCTGCCTGAGTGAAGGGAAAGAGACAGGAAGGTGGAGGGTGGAACAGGAGGCAGAGAACGATCTGCCTTGGTGAGAGGGTCCCGGAATAACCTGTGAAAGCCTGTGGCTCAGGGATTTGGCATTTGCCATGTTGGTTGGTTGGTTTTAAACTGCGAGCCACCAGGTACAAGCAGAGTATTAGGGAGTCAGTTGGGCAGATGTAGACACAGGAGAATCAGGAGCAGGTGACAGTCACCCTGAGCAGTGGCAGGGAGGCCAGGTCTTTGTCTCTCTTTCTCTCTCTCTTTTTTTCTTTCAGAGGCCCTGCCTGTGGCAGACTTGGGTGTGGCTTGCTGGAACAACTTCTTTCACAGAGGAATTGGCCACCGAGCATCTGTGTGCTTAGGAAAGGTGGCCTCAGCCTCCAGGGAGTCTTCACTCACATAATTTTGTTATCCTGGGTTCAGAGGATGTGTGAGATATCAGCGAAGGTGTGCTGAAAGACTGGGAAAATTTTCTCCATGATGAAATAAAAAGTAGAGGCGTAGGAGGCCGTTCCTTCCTCCGTCCCTCCCTATGAAACTGGCTCTTCAGAGGATGCTCTACTTTAGGCTGTTGCAGTTGTTTTTGGATAGGGCCCTGCAGAGAAGGGAAGAGAAGTCACGAAGTCGATGGAAGGCTAAGGCCTTGTGCCTAAAGTCTGCAAATCTCCTAACTTGTGGCTGCTTCATAGAGGAGATAACACTACACCCTTCTTGCATAAGCTACTTTCAGGTGGTTCATGCCATTAAGCATTTTAAATCCTGCTACCCACTCACTATTTCTAATACTAATATGTATGGGGTGTGATCTAAAAATACAGCAAATGTTAAGTGTTTTTAAAAGAATTATTACAGTGAAAGACACATTGACGTTAATCCCCCACACGAAGTACTCCCCTCTCTTAAATCACACTTCCAGGGGGGCACCCCAGGCCAAGGCTGTCAGGACACTCACTTGGAGCCTGCTCTTGTTGGAGGGGAGGAGGCTATTCGGGGCCCTCAGGGTGGGGTGGGGCACTCAGTGAATACCTTGCCCTGAATGACTGATCACTGGTTCTGTCTTTATTGGTAGGTAAGTTCTTTCTCTGGGACCTCTGTTGGAACACAGAGAATGA
The DNA here is from genome assembly GCA_004363535.1 of Dasyprocta punctata. Taxonomy (NCBI): domain Eukaryota; kingdom Metazoa; phylum Chordata; class Mammalia; order Rodentia; family Dasyproctidae; genus Dasyprocta; species Dasyprocta punctata. The sequence goes on from RJWM01049032.1 coordinate 5,928, forward strand.
TCAGAATGCTGTTTATCCACATTCTTCCAAGGCTGATCAAGCACTGACCCCAGATCACCCTGTGGGCAGCCCACTGCTTGGATTCCATAGTGTGTGCCTGGTCATCAGTAGTGTCAGCTACCTCTCCCCTTGCATCTCCATCAAGGACAGATCTTGAATTATTAGGCAAAGTCTGACTTACTCAGCGGAAGCCTTTTCTTCCCTCTCCTGAGTGATTTTCTTTCTTTTACTAGATAAGGACTTTGGGACCTGTCTTTGAGTTGAGATTTGGGCAGAGTTGTTATTTCTTTGTGGCTGCACTTGGCTTAGCTCCTGTCCCCCAAATCAGCACCAGGCAGCACTTGGCCTGCCTCTGCTGCTGCTGTCCCAGACCTTTGGTTCCCCCCATGTGGTAAAAATCATGTAAGTCAGGGACCTTGGGAGACTTTAGGGTGAGACAAGCCCTCCAGTTCTCCCATTTTTCATCTGTCCAGCAGATGCAATAGAAATGAATGCTTACTTCACCATTTTAGGTGTGCAAGATATGGAATTTCATTATTTTCTTTGAGTTTAATTTGTCCTTTGAGTCCCTATTCTGAATTGTGGCCGAAAAGTACTCAAATAATTTGCAATTTCTTGCCCTTTCCTTGGTTTATATTTATATTCTAGAGGAGTTAACCTAGAAATATTCCCAGGGCCAACTGGTCCTCAATGTTACTTGGGCATCTGCTGTGTCGTCCTCCCCGTGTGTGGGTCTCTGCTGTCTATCTTGCAATTGCCCTGTTCTCTTGTCTGAACAGTGCCTCTACCTGGAGCTCTTTCTTTACCAACTCAGTCACTTTGGAGAGCACAGGTAACTTTGACACCGTCTAAGGCTGCTCCCTCTTGCAGTGTCTGGGGGTTGTGAGTTGGAAGCGTGACAGGAGGCAAGTCCTGATTTGTAGCATTTTGCAATTTTCAGGATGTAAACAGTCTTACTATGGTCAGTTTCAAACTAGTAATAGAACAATCAGCTCACAAAACTCTAGAAATTTATCAATCATTTCTCACTGTCTCTCTCCAAAACACCATTGTGTGACACATCTTATAGCCAATTTTCTGGAGATGAACTACCTTTCTATAACTCTGCCCAGCAAATATGACAGAAGTCATTTTGCTACCATACCCCAGAAGTGAATTTGGAATTTTTCTATGGGCTCATACTCAGCCCAGCGGTCACTTTTATAGGGCTAACCACGATGTCTATGGTACTTTTCTAATTATTGCTTCTCCTGGCTTGGGAAATATTTTTCTAGTTGGTAGATGGCTTTGAGTTAAAGGTAATGACTTCTATTAGTGCAGCTCTCAGTCTTCAGTGAGTTTACTGGAAAAGGCCTTGGTTGTCATGCTGGCTTTTTCCTCTCCTCCCCATTATCACACCTCTCCCCTAAAGCAACTAACACAAAATGCTTCCTTGGTTGAAGGGAGCAAAGGGCCAAGAGGGAAAAATGAATACAAAAGGAAAAGTTCATTACTATTTCCAAAACATTATTCCGTCTCATAGATGCAGTAATACTTTGCAGAATTATGAGAGAAATAAGTGAGAAAATTACGGGAAGTGCCTGCAGCACAGTGTGACAGAGAAGCTTTTCCATCGCACGAGTTGTCCTTGCCTTTCCCTGCGCGTGAATATATCAGCAGTTCCCTCTGGTTTCTGCAATATTGAGGCAAGCGTGGCTCCTGTGCCACTGGCTATCCTGTCTCCTTCCCTGCCTTCACCTTAAGAATGCAGCACCTTGATGATTATAGCAGATTCTTTACGGCTTTCAGTTGGGAAATCAAGAAGGAAGCACCCACTGCACAAAGAACGTACCGATCTTGCACACAGCAAATATTAGCTATGAAAGCCAAGGGGTAAATACAATGCCATGAAAGAGTTAAACAAATTGAAACTGCTGGAGATCCTGTGGTAGCTTTCAGTGGGCCCTGCAGGGTATAAGGTGCGCTAATAATGCTTATCCTAGTTGGCCATTTTTAAGGACTTGTCACCCCGTGCTTTGTGTTTGGGTTAGCTGTGTTTTTAACCCTGGGAGCACTGTTGGATGCACATCAGACCTGGTGGGAGGTCAAAAAATGGTTGTTGAACTTTTTTCTTGTTTTCCTAGTTTTATTGCTTTCCTATGGTTTTCCTTCTACAAGAAGCTATGCACCCATGAAAAGGATGAAAATGTCTATTCCCTCAACACTGCAGAGCTGACTCTTGGCTTGTGGACCCAGCTGGGTCTATTACTTCTACTGGTTTCAGTCTATGTTCCTTTCTGAATAGGGAATACTAGTTTTGCTTCCTCTGGGAGAGGGAATAGTAGGTGATAGTCCATCTGGGTGGTTCAGTCTTCAGACCTTCACGTGCATTTCAGATTCTGTAGGCATGGCCACCTTTAGAAACAGAAACCTTCCTCGCATGCCAGAGCAGACTTTTATTCCCTGCAGCCCTGCCATTGGGATAAAGGGCCACTCACTGTAAGTCCAGTCCCCTGAGACCCATCCTCAGCCCAGCTTTGATTTTTGGGGAGATGATAGTTAGGAGAACAGGGCAGAAGGAATTGGAGATCAGTGGTTGGCAGTTAACTCTGCCGCTTCATTGCTGACTTTGGATTACACTGAGGTCCAGCTGCCTGCAACCCTGAGTAGGTCCTTGAGGAAAATAATGTGGCCAGGCTCCAGCCTGCACATCAGATCAAATGCAAGACCAGGCTCTTGGCATGGAAAAATAATGAAAGGGACTCTTGTTACTAAATTTTTTTCCCAAGAAAAGCTGAAATATCCAGTGTTTGGACTGGGGGAAAGAGGCTTCCTAAATCTTGCTGCAAGTTCCTTCTGGGCTCCAGGTCCCAATCTCTGTGACTGTGGTAGCATAAAAATATTCTGCAGCATTAACTGAGACATTTTTGTTTCTGGGTAGTCCCTTTTTCATTGTCTAGTCCTTTCCTACTTAAACTGGCTTGTGATGCACCTATTTCCTCAGTAGCTGGCTGATAGAGCAGGAAATCAGAAAGAAGAATTTAAAGCTTGAACCAAGACCTTGAAGGATGGTGACTGGTTAGACATAGATCACAACAGCCTCCTTTCCCCAACAAGTACTAGACAAAATTGCCCTAAGATGGGACAAGGAAAAAGAATCAGAGGGCAGGATGCAGTGGTAAACTCTGATGTGCCCTGCTAGTCCTCCCTGGGTGGCATAAGTTAGGGGACAATCCAGTAGTATTTGTTTCCTGTGTCTTACACCTCAGTTGGAGCCTGGGAAGTTGATAGACTTTGTAGACCCCATTTGACATGGGAGAAGTAGAATAAAAGTGGTTGCTTAGCATTTATTTTAGGCAGAAAATCTTAAAACTGCTAGATGAGTTTCCTAAAGACTCCAGCAATGACAGACATCAGCTAAAGTGATTCTCAGTGCTGTGAGAGAAGAGAGCATGAAAAGAGCTGAGACGGAGCCAGTTCTGGGGAGGCCAGTGTTGGGGGCAGCATTGGGGAGCAATTGCTGGTGACACAACAAACATGTACCTAGGTCTCTAAATCTTGCAGCAGGTTTTTTTTCCCTAGTAAGGGAAAAGAGGCAACATGGCTGCCGTTTCTTGAGACATCAAGACTAACACCTGTGGACATTTTCCAACCCTTTGATTTGGAAACAGCAGGAGGAGAAGGGCACACTCACCAACCTCTTCCTCTTCAGTAGGGTGTAGTGTGATGTTCTAGGACCATACTGTTGAGATAGCAGCCACCTGATACAAGTGACCTTTCAAATGCAAATGAACTAAATCTAATTAAATTAGAAGTTTCTAACCTCAATTGCACTACCACAATTACACTAGCTTGAGCCACATTTCAAGTGCTCAGAAGCTGCATGTGGCTAGTGGCTACTGAACAGAGCATGGTAGAGCATTTTCATCATTAACTGAAGTTCTCCTGGTCAGCCTTTTGGCCTTTGCCACTGCTTCTGCTGAGAAAGTGACTGCTGACCACTTCCCTTCCCTGACACGCATTCTCCGAGATGGTATTTCTTTGGTGGAAGTGACCACACTCCACTGGTGGTGTTGTGCTGATACTTTCTAATTTCTGTGCTGGCCCCACACCACCACCATTTTTGATTCTTGATACGGAGAATAAGCAAAACAATATCGTGACTTCTTGGTGGGCAGCCAACAAAGCACATTCCTCCTCTTCTAGCAACTGCCCGAGAAATTTGAATCATTTCCTGACGTGGGCATTCTAGGACTAACAGAATATCCTAAGGGCAATAGAGCTCAAAAAGGTGAGCAATGGGATGGTTGTGTGGACGACGCGGATGGGCTCTCACAAGGGCTAGTTGTCCCAGACCTATTGCAATAGGAAGCTTTCTATGAAGAAGGTAAAGAACTTTATCCATCCCCCAAACCTATCACTCCCATCAGTCACCCTCCCCAGACAAGACAAGGAGAGGCTCTAGTGAGCACAGACGTCGCGGAGATCCAGGATGACCCCAGCTTGAGCATCTGTTTCCTTCTCTGACCACCGAGATAGTTGCACCTACTTTGTAAAATTGTTGCAGAGAAAGTAAAGCACTTAGGACAGTAGCTGCTGACACATAACTGAGCTGAAATCAATAACAGCTGTTATTTTTACTTCTCAGCTGCCCTCTGGGATAATCTGGGATAATTTTTAGGGTAGAACAGTGGGAGGGAGGAAAAACAGCAGTGACTCCCTACACCACAGGTCCCCCAATCTTGCCATCTGGCATGATGAGAAATTGTCCTGCTGCATTTGTGAAAACTGCCCCAGACCTCAGGCTGCATCTGGCTTACCCTGGTGGATGCTGGAACTTTTTCTAGGTGAGGTCGTGGCTTCGCGAGTCTCAGGAACAATACTTGGGGTCTGTATTGAGGACCTAGTGGGTAAAAAAGCTTACATTTCTTCCTAGAAGAGTTGAAAACACAGCGATGTTAGGGTGCAGTAGCTGAGATCTACCTAATATAAAGTGCTGGCCAGTGTCCGGAGAGAATTCTGCTGAGCAGAGAGGACAGTTTCTCAGACTCCGAATCATCAAGGCAAGGGAGCCTCCATCTTTGTGATGGTCTCAGCAGAGGCACGGGAGAGAAATCTGTTGACCTGGCTCTTCTCGAAGAAAAGTGGCCTGTTCTGCAGTTCGGGCTGGATAGATTCAGAAGGGTTTCATAAATAATCCAGACTAATTCAGCGTCTGGGAGAACACAAGATTTTTGTGAAAGTGTAGACAGGATCTCGGTCAAGAGGTAGGAGTACTCAATACTGCAGCTAGAAATGGGTTTTAGCCTGTAGTCAGGATGTCCCTGAATGATGGAGAATTTGAAGTAGGGCCTTTGCTCAT
>RJWM01049033.1:0-11269 GCA_004363535.1 Dasyprocta punctata
CTTATCTGTATGTTAAATTCTTTTTTCATGTGTAGAAAGTTTTCTATTACTTCTGTAAACAAGTTTTTATGCCCTTTGTAATAAAATGTCTTCTGGTTTTTCATTCATTCTAATTACTCTTATATTAGTATTCTTTGTGTCATCTAGCAGTTATTGGATCCTATTTTCATGTTCTCTTGTTGTTTTAAGGTATCTTTCACTGATCACTCACCGCAGCCCTGTCTTACAGAGCTGACAGTCTGTCTTCACATTGTTTGCTTCTGATGTCCAGACTTTCAGTCATATATTTTGTCTTCTGGATTTCTGTTGGGAACTGTTTTTTATGGACTCCCATTCTTTTCTATGCTTGGTGTACATGTTCTGTATCTCTTTCTTTAGCTCCGCTAGATTTTTACTAGTGTCTTCTCTAGATTTGCTGATCATTTGTTTCATTTAGGTTATTATCAATGTAGTTTATCTCCTAATTTGCTCAGCATCTTATTAAAGCAATGTGTCACCTCCATTGATGCCTTTTCAGACATTTCTGAATGTATGAATTAGGTTTTCCTCCTGTCAGTGTCCCCTCCATCGCCTACGGGTGTGTTGGGAGTTTGGGAAGAATTTGTTGCCTTGTCTTCTCATGTTTCTATTTTTTCCTTGATTGTTTTTTTCTGTGCTGGCCTTTGCAACTTCTTTGGCCCAGTGTCCAGTTCTTTGGGAATGAGCCTCAGCATTGTTTATGACCCCAGACAGTCCAGACCTGGCCTACAGAGAAAACCAACTGACAGTGCCAAATATGATACAGTGGATAGAATAGTAAAGTCAGTGACAACAGTAGTGTCAGATATGAACTGAATCCTAACCAAGCCTAAGAACCACTCATGAACCACTCTTAACCAGAGCAAAGAGGTCTGTGATTTTAGTGTAGGTGCTTAGACAACCCAGTTGGTGACTTACAGTAAATAGACTATTCGTTTCTGCTGGATATGGGCAACTGTGTGAAAGCTCAAGCAGACCACTGGACGAAATTCTACCTCTTTTAGATTCATGTCCTCTGAAGGTCACACTCACAGAACCTGGCCTCCACCACAGGATATACCTTTTTGAGGCAGGGTCGCACTATGTAGCGCAGGCCGGCCTTGTGCTCGCGTTGTAGCCCAAGCCGGCCTCGAACTCACAACACTCCTCCTACCTCAGCCTCCCGAGTGCTGGGATGAAAGGCGTGCGCCACCACGCCCGGCTTTGTTTCTCATTTTAGAAGGAAAGCTTTCAGCTTCTCTTTATTTGGTATGACATTAGCCATTGTTTCACTTTTATCAGATTTAGACAAAGGCCTTCCATATCTATTTTCTTGAGGTTTTTTTTTTTATTCATGAATGGATGTTGGATTTTGTCCAATGCTTTTCCTGTGTCTATTGAGATAATCATGTGATTTTTGTATTTGGTTGCTTTTGTTTATGTGGAGTATTACATTTATTGATTTGGGTATATTGAATCATCCCTGAAAGTACCCTACTTGGTCATGATGTATGATACTTTTTATGATTTGCTGCATTCTGCTTGCCAGTATCTTACTGAGGACTTTTGCATACCTGATCATTAAGGAGACTGACCTGTAGTTCTCTTTGTCTCTCTCTCTCTCTCTCTCTCTCTCTCTCTCTCTTTTTGGTACCAGGGATCAAACTCATGACCTCACTTTTTCCAGGCAGGCACTTATGCTGCTGAGCTAAATCCATGGCTGTAGTTCTTTTTTTGGTTGGGTCCTTTTCTGGTTTTGAAATCAGTGTAATGCTTGCTTCCAGAAATGACTTTGGGAGTATTACTTCTCTTTTAATTTCATTACAGTTTGAGGAGTATTGGCATTTGATGTTCTGTAAAGTTCTTGTAGAATTTGGTGAAAAAAACCACTCTCACACACACACACACACACAAACCAAAACAAAAATACCCAAAACCAAAACAACAAGAAAAGAAAATTCTCTGTGGTTTCAAACATGTGGTTTTCTTCTAGGATCTGTAAGTCTGGAGTGGTATCTGAGTCCCTGCTCATGCTGGTGGATTAGCAAGGCAATCAGACCTTCCTAATCCACCAGATCATTAAGGAGACTGGCCTGTAGTTCTCTCTCTCTCTGTCTCTCTCTCTCTGTCTCTCTCTCTCTGTCTCTCTCTCTCTGTCTCTCTCTCTCTCAGACCCCAGATCAGTGCTGGATGCAGGCACCAGCAGGCTGTAGGATTAGAGTGAGGGCACCTGTGCTGCACCTTTCAAATCCAAAGCAATTCGGGCTGAGCCTTGCTGCTGGCCATGGGGCTCAGCCTGTGTTCTTTGGCTTAAACTCTGTAGGCAGTCTCTTTCCAGCCAGACTGTGGCTCCCTGGCCACAGCTCCCGACCACTGCTGTCCACTATGACTGTCTCTTCAGTCACTTTGGGAATGTAACAGTGGGAGCCTTGGATTTAAGCTTTTCTGCAGTTGCTCTCAGTCCTGGATTCAAATAATCAATCCCCTCCTGGAACGAAGTCTGACCAAGCACTTTCTGCATAGGACAGCGTGAGCCCTCATCCTGGAGTCACTCCCCAGCCGTTGCCTGTTGAAGAATTCAGGTGGGAGCAGAAACCCACGTTCCTCCTGCGGTTCTCAGTGCCTGCCAGACAGTTCCACCTCCAGGTTTCTGCTTGAGGCCCTCTGGAGTCCCCAGCTTTCACTTTGCCTCTTCAGAACCTGCCTCCCTTTCCCATGAACCACAAGTTGGGGTCCAGAGAAACTGTAGATTATCCCCTCCCTTCTCCATGTTGTGTTTGTCTCCAGTTTCTCTGTAGGTTTTAATTTTCCTGTCATATTCTTCCTGCTTCCCAGGGTTCTATTTCTTTTTTTTTTTTTTTCTTTCCTAAATGATATTCCAGTGTCTGGATTCTGTTTCTCACCCCTCCACCATTTTTCTAAATTCTTTATGAATTGATACAATTGTGAGTTTTCTTATTTAGTCTGTTAATATTATAGATTGCATTGATCAATTTTAAAATATTCAATCAGCTTTGCATCTCTTAAACCCCACTTGGTCATTTTCCTATTCTTTGTGTATTGCTATAACAGAATACTTTTGGCAAAGTAATTTATAAACTACAGACGCTTGTTGAATGGTGAAGCCAGTTTAACTTCAGGAATTAAATTAGTAGGATTCTGTCCTCTTCTGTTTTTTGCAGGAGCTTGTATAAAATGGTGTTGATTTTCTTTAAAGCTTTGGTAGAGTCATTGTGGAAACTTGTGAACTTAGAGATTTCTTTTTGGGGGGCTTCGAATAATTTTATGAATTAAATTTTATCATTTCTTATGTGACATTTCAGATTATCTATTTTATGTTCATTGATTTTTTTATTTTGAGAAATGGGTCTGTTGCACCTGAGTTGTTAAACGTATGTATGGAGCTGTCAGTGATACTCATTACCCTCTTACTGTCCACATGGTTTGCAGGAGCGGACTCTGTTTCATTCCTGTGTTGGTAATTTGTGTTCTCTCTTTGCCTTCGTCTATCTCGATAGAGATTTGCTAGTTTGATTGATCTTCAAAGAATCATCTCTTTGTCTCCTTGCTTTTCCTCTATTTTTCTAATCTTTCCACTCTGTTTTATTATTTCCTGCTTGCTTTTGGTCCATTTTGCTCTTCTTTTTCTAGGTTCTTGAGGCAGAAGCTTAGATTGTTCAGTTGATTTTTAAAAATTTGCTAAAATACGTCTTTAGTGTATAAATTCACTGTTCTGGGAATTCATTGGACTTCTGAACTTCGTGGAAGTGTTTTCCATCAATTCTGAAAACTATGATTGACTGTCTTTTCAAATATATCCTCCGCATTACTCTTCTCCTTTGCTGTCTGAGATGACAAGCGAGCACCCGCAGTGCCCCTCGTGACTCTGACCTGTCCTCCGGGTCAGCGGTGCTCCTGTCACTCAGTCCCTCCTCGCGGACGGCCCCCTCCCCCATTTTGCAATTTATTTACTTTTCCTTCATCTCAGTCTGAATTGCTGTAAAGCTCATGTACTGAGTTTTAAATTCTTGTTATTTTATTTTTGAAAGTTTCATTTACTACTTTAAAATAATCTGTTTTTATTCTTTTAAATTTTTAATTTTTATTCCTGAATGTTTGCAGTGCATAATGATTTCATTCACTGCGGCTCATCAGTGCGTGTGTAACACACCTCAACTCCTTTTACCCTGCTTCCCCTCGGCCCTCATTTAAAATTTTAAGTTCAAAAGTAAAACTGCTTATGGTTTCTCTCTCTTCAAATATTGTTAATTTTTAAACAAAAACTTTAAGCACAGTACAGTTTATTTCTAGAAGCCTGTGATGGGAAGCCTTTGCGAAATCCTGTGTCTGTGGTCTGGAGCCCACTGGATATTGTTTCTGGCATCTACTTTCTCTCTATGTCTGGATATCTTTGACTTAGTCTGGTATTTAAAAATCTATCACACAAATTATCTGAGGCCTAATATGAAATTGACTTTTTCCAGGAAGGATTTTACATTTGACTCTGCAAGAGGCCCAGAGGCCCCACCAGGTTAAGACAACTTCTACCCACATTCAAGGCTTAAAATTCCCCAGAAAATGGAGGGGACCCTGGGGTGGGTAACGTGGACTGTAATTCTGTACCAGGACCGCTCTGTGCGGGCACGCAGCTCTGTTTCCTCCAGTTATAATGGGATGGATCTCCATTGATGTAGATTTTCTGGGCTTTTCCTTCTCTCCTCTTCCCCAGAGAAGGTTACTTACATGGAAATCCAAAATGTCTGGGATAGGTGACTGCTTTCTGAGCAAATGAAAATTCTGCTTTCTTCATGCATGTGTCTGGGATCCTGATAATTCCTTCCCATCTTGTCATGTCTTAAAAGAATTAGGATGTATTTTATATATTTTCTCTATATTTATTTATACTTTGCCCAGTCTTAAAAATGAGTTTTTACCAGAACTGTTCTTAATAATCTGATTCAGCATTTCAGAGAACAGGACGGGCTTCCGTAAAGAGAGTAAATGGCCTAAGCCCACACGTTCTGGGCAAAGACACAAATTTCTCTTCTTTCTCTGGCTTTGCTTCCCCTGTGCTCAGCAGGATAGATCTTCTTCTTATTGGGAGTAGTAAATCCTGAAATCTGAGTGTTCTCTTTCTGAGACTGTTGTGTGTGCAGTATGGGATAAATTAATAATTAATAGGCATCTCAGCCTGTCATTCTGTGTCCTTGAGATTCAGAATTCTTCACACAGAATCAAGGGAATGCATGCAGATGCCATAGAGAAGTGGTTAATAAAAATTTTGTAAAACTATATTGGAATTGGAAGAATGTCAACATAAACTTGAGATCTTTTAAAAAAATAAAACTGCATATTTCACTGAAAAGACCTAGAAACAGTAACCAGCCCCCCCACCAAACAAAACCCCCCAAAAATCCCAGCCCAGCAGCAGTGAGCATTGTTACAACCTTGTGTCTTTTTTTTTTTAATTTTAAAGAGGATAAAACCAAAGAAAATAAAACAGAATAAAACCAATCAAAATAGACCAGTATCAGTGATACAGGACTTCAAGACCTTATGAAATCAACAATAGTTACCATAATGCCTTTTGTTGTCTTCAGAATAGCTGCAGATACCTTCGGACGTACTATAATTTGAACAGAACAGAATAGAAACCATAAAGACAGAACAATGAATGCAATAAAGGACTTTGAAACAAGCCAATAGTAAATACAAAATGGCTACCATAATATGTCTTGCTATTTTTCAAATAGCTGCTCATGGCATCAGATTTAACATACTCAAATAAAATAAAAGAATAAAACCCAACCCAACAAAACATTGAAAATGACATGGCTTCCCTGGTTCTCCCTCCACAGTCTGTGAATGGCACTGCTCACAGAGAGCGGCGTGGGTGTGGCTGTCCCCACTCCTGCCGCAGCCGCGCCTGGTGCTGGTTTCCAGGCGGGGATCACCTCCCGGTGAGGGTGAGGCCTGGTTCTCTCCTTGATTGTGTTTTGACATATTCTTTCTCAGAGGTATGGCTGAGTCCATGCTCGGGACAAGAGAAGTACAAGATGATCCTGAATGATTTTACCCTCCCAGATGGAGAGGAAGCCCTCAAAGACTCTTACCGTAACGTCATCGAAGGAGGACTGGGGAACTGGCTCAAAAAGACCTCTTTTGGCAAAAGATAGCACAGTTTGGCCTTTTACAGCAAAGCCTGACCAAAAGGAGCAATATCACTGGCCTAGTCCAGCTCACCAGGATCCCGCACGGCGTGAAGCTGTCTATGACACCCATTGCTCTGCTAAGGGAGGCGGAGTTTTCTGGCCTTACCCGAATCGATACATAGTCTGAGTTTTTCAACTACCCAAGACAATACTACTTAGAAGTGCTAACCTGCTTCCTGTTCTTACAGGCATCTTGGAAGACATCTCCTTAGAAAATCTGACCCCTCATGATCTGTCTCAAAAATGACAAATTTATATTATATATAATCTTACCTCTTCTTTTATATGATTTTTTGGTGGGTATGTGTGTTATGCGGCTAGTATTCCAGTGCTTTGGCTACCATGTTATTTTTGTCTAAACTCTCCTAGACAGCCCAGTATAAAACCCATGCATTGTTAGTTCTAACTCTTGAGTGAAAGTGTTTCTTTCTTTTTGGATGAAGAGTAAAAAAAAAGGAATGAGGCAGAAAAACGAGGTGTGTGTCCATTTTTCCAATTATTTCTTCTGTGAGTATGTATTAAAACCTGCTCTATGTCACGCTCTATGCCAGTTACTGGGACATAAGGAGAATAAAAATGTGGACCCTAATTTTGGGCCAATTTCAGTGAGTAGACTTATTATGAAAGCTATGAAAGCTGGGGGGAACGTCCTAGGTAAGCATTTACCAGGGACACTTAACCTAGGAGAGCGAGCAGTTCCTTCCGTGAAGGCGAGAGCCAAAGGCTGGTTAGGCATTAGCTGGCAGGGTGAGACCCGTGCCAGGAAGAGCCTGGGCAAAGGTCCTGCGATGGAAGAGAGTGTCCTGCATGTTAGAGCTGGAAGGTGCTACAGAAAGCCAGTGGATCCGGGTCATGTGGGACGAGTGAGAAGCTCAGTGCTACAAGACTCGGGAAACTAGACAAGGCCTCTGTTTCGTACGTAGGCTTAGTAGAGAGGGGAGCTCACTGGAGGATTTTGCTTGGCTCAGTGGGTTTGTGTGTGCGCCTACACGTGGAGGCTGCGCTTGCCGCTGCGTTGGAGAAAGCACTCCCGAGCTGTGCTGCGGAGCAAGACACCTGTGCACAATCTGTGAGTGCTAGGATGATGCTCCAACATGCTCGCCGCAGGACCTTTGGAGAACAACACAGCTTGAGGTAAGGCATTTCTAGTGTTCAACATCAACCTTTATTTTTCTTATTTTAGAGAGAAAAAAGTAAAAATAACAATAAACCACTTCCAAAACAGTTATAATAATTAATACATTGCGTATTGTTGTCTATATAGTTGCTATTCAGAGTACAAGATATAGGTATGAAATATTGTCCAAACACTATTAGCCCAGACCTTTATTTTCAATGAAGAGAAACTAGCTGTATTACTATTTTAATGATCTTGTGTGTAAATCTATATTTTTGTTCCCTTCCTTTATTTCCCCTTTCCCCTTTACAGTTCCTATTTTTTAAAGAATTTCTATTTTTGTCACGTTTTAACTTGCTGTTTATTTAGGGATCTATGGTTTTAGAATACACAGGTTTAAGACGTCCTCGAGGGTTATATACTTCGATACACCTTTCTCATTTTGTGAAACACGTCCATCCCGACTATGTTGATTGATGATGTCTAATCTCCCTTCCTTACTATGCAAATGTTATTGGAGAAAAATTTTCGAATGATCAATCTTCCTCAAACTTACTCTGCAAACTGTTTATACAGATTCCCTGAACCTTTTCCCCACTGCCAGGACATCGATACCATTTTATGGTGAACAGCGCCCCCTTCTGGGAGGAATAGCTCACCACAAGGGCCGAGTGCTGTGCACAAATTAGTGCATTTGTGTTCCACTGTTTACCCAGCCAGTGCCAAGTGTAATCACTGGGCTCCAGTTAAGCAAACAGACTTTTTATTACCTTTGAATAACTCTGAAGTAGAATAACAAAAGATTAACTTCTCATCTTGTATGCTTTCTAATTACTCTGCCTTGAAGAGTCGTTATCACAGTTACTACAAATAAAAAGTGTATAGTTTTCAGCAATGGAATTGGTATAAAAATATTTTGGAGTAATAGTCTGCTGCAAGAAGAACATCATCTAAACTTTCAGGATGCATCCTGAGTTTTCTGCTTGATTTCTAACATTTCTGGGGGAGGTGACTCCAATATCATCACAAACCATTCCCTATTCCCTATGTTTCCAGTAATCCAACAGGTTCTTATGTTTGATGAATGCTCTCTAGTAAACTAAAACCATTTTAATCCAGGTGTGGTGGTGTACAACTGTAATTCCATGACACAGAAGGCTGAGGCAGTAGAATCACAGTGAGTTTGAGGCCAGCCTGGGCTACATAGAGTTCAAGGCCAACATGAATTACGTAGTAAGACCCTGTCTCAAAAAAAAAAAAAAGAGTAAGCTCCTTTTAGATTAGTTGTAGATCTATAGAAAGCTATAAACATAGAACAGAGAATTCTGATACATACCTTATCGCATTTTGTTAACACATCACATTGCTATGGTGCATTTATCACAACCAAAGAACTCACACCAGCACATAAACATCAGTTGAACTCCAGACTTATTTGGATTTCACTGTCATTGTAACTCTGTCCTACTGTCCTGTCTTCCAGGATCTCAAACACATACCTCGTGCCTAGCTGACACTCAAATATTCACTATTATTCCTAATGTTAATATGATAGCAATGATTATGAACACTATATACTTATTTAACTTTTTTTTTTTGAGATGGGGTCTCCCATAAAGTTCAGGCTGGTCTCGAATTCACTATGTAGCCCAGGCTGTCCTCAAACTCTCAGTCATTTTCCTGCCTCAGCCTCCCAAGTGCTGGGATCCCAGGTATATGCTACCACACCCAGTTATCTATTTATTTTAAAGTCACTGTTGAGTTGTTTCTTTGAGATAGCAGAGGCAAGTTCTTAGCATGCAATCCTTTGGGTTGACGTGGTGATTTGGACATAGTGCCTTGGGTTAAATCCATCGAGCTTCTGTTGTTCATTCAGCCATTAGTTTCACAATATTGAAAGAGCTACTGCTAGGTAATGATGACACATGGTTGAACCAACAGCCATGGTGTGTTTGTGGCCTGTGAGTCAGGCTGAATCGTGCAAGACTCTGCGGGTAGAGAATAAGCTTGAGGCTTGTCATGATGACACATGCTGTGGTTATAGCATCTTAGGATACTGACACAGAAGGGTTACAAGTTCGAGTCCATCCTGAGCAACATAGCAAGATCCCATCTCAACAAATAAGTTACAAAGGGTTGTGATGTAGCTCAGGGGGAGAGCACTCGCCTAGCACGCATGAAGTTTTACAGTTCCATCCCCAGCACCATACACACCAAAAAAATTTGATTATTCATTCCCTGGTCTCCAAAGTCGTAAAAGCAATAAAACATCTTGGAGATGAAATTTTACGTCCTCCAAATTCATCATCATAAGACGAAGGTAGCCCAGATTAGAACAATTTATTCTCCTCTTCCTACTGTGATTTTGGCAGCTCTGCTGCAGAGCCCTGAAATCACTCTGGAGGTCTCAAACTTTCCGGTGCACTGGAATCTCCTGGAAGCTGACGCCACTTACTTTAGATCCTGGACCTGATATTTATCACATGACCATTTTCCTGGGCTCTCTTCCTTGTTTCTTCATGGATCTTGAGATTTCTGCTTGTGAGTTTGTATTTCTTGGCGCTGGGTTTGTGAGAATTTCCTTGGGACCTCGATTTCGAGTGTCGCTCCAGTGCGGATCAGCATCTCATCCCACCGCATGCTCGTCGTAGTCATTCTGGGTGGCTTTAGGCCAAATTTGTATTTCAGGTGTTCAGCAAATTCAGCTATAGCAACACCTGGATTCATAAACTTGATTTGAGTTACGATTTTGGGAAAAAGATGGCCACGTTTCTGTTTGTGTGGGAAAGATGGTTGTGGTCATGTTTGTCACCCGATGCAGAATTTGCAAACAAGAATAAAATCTTGCCTAACACTTCCGTTTGTGAACCAAATTGTTTGCAATAAAAGCGTTTGTTAGTGAAGGCGTTGCCGTGGTTGGATTCCAGGGAGTCACCAGTGAGGTGGCTTGTCTAGGATCAGCGAACTCAGGGAGGGGAGGGCAGGAACTTTGTCTTTCTCTCTCTCTTCATCTAGAACCAAGCACAGGCCTGCGAACACCTACCCACTGCTCCGGCAGGGATGTATTTTATGCATTACTCAAGGAGGAGGCAGCTTTTGTCTGTGTGGGTTTGTGCCAGGGTCTCTGATTAAACCCTGAGTTTTGTTCCTGTGCTTCCACAGAAGCAGCATAAATCGATCCTGTGGCCTGTTTTTGCGTGGCCTTTGAGCTAAGAATTTTTTTTTAAATGTGTTTAAGTGGTTCTTCAAAAATAAAAACAAAAACAATAGAAATCCGTTGTGGCCTACAAGTCTGAAATATGTATTATATTTAAAATGTTTATTTATCTTTAATGATAAAAAGCTTTGGACCTATAGATTGCCAGGAATCAACATAATCCATCCAGGGCAGACCTCATCTCTGATGGCGTTGGCGTCCATGAACCTCGTTATCAAACTGGCTGGCGCCGTGACTGCATGGTGAGCGCATCAGGAGGAGAAGGGGCGTAGGGAGCATGACCGTGGAGACTCCCCAGGGTCCCCGGCCTGCTCCCTTGGGCTGTGCTTCCGGTCACCAGGAGCGAGGCAACGTTGCTCTGCCCTGCCCTTCCGCCATGTAACTGCGAGCCAAGGAAACCTCGCGGGAGGAGAGGTCGGGAGGCTGAGATGACGCTTTGCATGATAACTGTAGCGGCTCAGGAGGCTGACACAAGAGGGTTGCAAATGTGAGCCATTCCGAGGAAACTTAGAACCGGTCTCAAAAACAAAACAAAACAAAACAAAACGTGCTGTGGATAGTGATAGAGTTAGAGTGCTTATTTGGCACGCATAAGAACTTGGGTTCAATTCCCAGCATCACAAAAAACAAAACAAAACAGCAACAACCAAAAAAAAAAAAAAAAAAAAAAATCCCCCAAAACTTCTCAAGTTTCAAAATTCTCTCTCTCTTTTTTTTTTCTCTTAG
>RJWM01049034.1:0-11265 GCA_004363535.1 Dasyprocta punctata
ACATGTCTTTATCTGTCCATCTGAACAGCCCCCTTAATGGTAGTATACAATGTTGCAACCACTGTAAAATTCCAACCATCTAAAGTCCTAAACCTATAATTTTACAGTATAGGATATGTTGTTGTTGTTAGTTGAATCCTTTAGTTTTTTTGTTTCTCTTAAGTATGACCATTCTTTTATCCTTTATAGGCTTCACTCTAAACTATTTAGCTTGATTATATTAGACATGATATTATGGGTAGTTATTTCAATGATAACAAGAGATACTCTAAGGGGAAAGGAAGAAAGGAAGGGAAAAAGAAAAAGACATAAATTTATAAATATGCATAAATAAGACAGCTAAAAAAAACTGTATTGCTGGGTACATTAGCTATTGAAAAACAAAATTAATATTCCTGAATTGACAAACCTTGCGTGTCTATGTCTGTCAATATGATCAACCCCTATGAAGGTAACGATATGTAATATTGTAACTACTGTCAAACTTCAACCACCTCAGAGTGCAAACCTACAGTGTAATTGTATCAGATCTGTCGTTCTTGTTGTTTGTTTTTCATGCTTTTTGTTTCTATCTTCTGTGTCTATTTTCTTTTAAATAAAATTAAAAAAAAAAAAAGAAAATAAAGTATTTTAATCTGGTTAAGGTTAGCAACTGAGATCTACTTAATCATTTCCACAGTCCTCAAGTAAAAAATGAAGAGGATCAGTATTTCAGTTAATGCAGGTTAGTCATTTATGTATAAGACACAAAGTACAACAGCCCCAAGGTCATAGTCTAATTAATAAGATAAGAAATGTGTATAATGAAACATCAGATAAAAAGCTTATCATTAAATTACCTTTCATTCCTAAGAGGTCATAAGGCAGTATATAATCAATAGTCTAATATTATTATTACTAATAATAGCAAGTGTTCATACAGTAATTAGTATCACACTTTGTACTTTTGCTTAAATTTATTAGTTTTCACAACAATGCTACGGTGTGATAACTTTTATTAGTTCCCTTCTACAAATGAGAAAACTGAGGCACGCAGAAGTTAAATACCTTAAGGTCATATGGCTATTAATATGAGAGAAAACTTCACGTGACAGTTTAGCTCTAGATTCTACTTTTCTATACTGAATTGCTAAAATCTGGGGTCGGGGGGCTGGAACAGCCACAAGGCTGTAAAGAAGCTTGAAGAAGAAAAATGTGAACTTCATCATTTAACACGATCCAGAATCTGATGCTTGAAATTTCTTTATTCAAATCAGTTATACAAAATTTACTGATGATAAAATGAGTTTTTCACTCCTAAGGGTGCAGCTCAGTAGCAGAGGTCGCTCAGCACAGGTGAGGCTCCAGGTTCCATCTCTGGTAACACTGGAGGGTCATTTCTCTCCCTTTGAAGGATACACTACCCACCAGAGCACTAACCAAGGGCTTTTCAGGCTCAAGTCTTTTAATAACTACCAGTGCTCAGAACACGGTGGCTCAGAGAAGTCACCCGCTCAAAGTCAAAACATTCAGTAACTGGTGGTGGCACTGAGAGCTAACCCCAGGCATGTGGTCTTTGCTTGAGTCTTATGCCATCTGCCACTCCTAAAAATAAATCCTTAGGGTTTCAGTCCTCATGATCCCCTTAGTATTGATGCTGACAGGCTTCCTATGACTTAGGGATTCTGAACTGCCTAATCACTTACAGAAGTTCCTATGGCATGGCTACAATTAACTGCTTCCCCCAAAGCTCACAGAACTGGAGGGAGACCATGTGGAACTTCACAGGTGGGCAGCGTGGAGGGGCCTCAGGTCTTTAGAGTGTGATCTTGGAAGGCAGTTCTCATGGACTCTGAATGTCTGTGAAAGGTTTCTTATAGAAGAAGCAAGTCTGGTCCCTCAACTATCTCTGCTCCCAGTACTCTTTGTGTTCCCAATCTTCCTTTCTAAACTAGGACCATGCCATCTAGACGTGCAGTCTCCAAAACTGTAACTAAATATACTTCTTCCTTTGTAAGTAATCTGTGTTGGGTATTTCATTACAGTAATGAAAAAACTGACTAATATGGAAGTGTATCTGAAAAGAATTCTAGGTCCTGGTATTCTAGAACATGTCTATTTTGTTCACCACTATATTGCTACTATTTAGCATACTGCCTGACAAACAGAATATTTTGGCATATTACTCAATATAAGAAAGTGGTTAATCCAAGCAATTTAATGAATAAAAACTATTGTCATCCTAATGACCAGTTTTTTTTCTCAAAAATTTTTCAGATTAGCTGACCATGGTGGTGCACATCTATAATCCCAGCACTTGGGAGGTTGAGGTAGGAGGATGGCACAAGTTCAAGGCCATCCTGAACTATCTAGTGAGATCCTGTCTCAAAAAAGAAAAAAACAAAACAAAACAAAAACCATTAAAAAACCCAGAAATCTGAATAAAACTAATGATAAAACTAAATAGCAATATTAATTAAAGTAAATACAACTTACCTTTGAGCCATCTAAACTGATTATCCTATACACATTTCTTGTGCTGTCATAAAAATAAGACACAGTAACTGCATGCTTGCTGGTGGGTACCCAGTTCTTCTTTGTGTTTGGGTCAATCTGGAAGACATGAGCTCGAGTGCTGAAGATAGGCTGTTCCCTACAGGGCAGAAAAGACAATGATATAATGAAAGTGGTCAGTTTTATGACACTGGATGAAAACACAAAACCATAAGGATGAGGCTTAGCCAATAATTCCCACATACCCTCAAATAAGAGCAACTTTCTTTTAATTGTGAATATTCTTAAGTATTGAGTAAGTTTCTTTAGAACAATTAGAATCCATTCTAGTTATTTACGTGTTCTGTATATATGAATTCACCAACTCCCTAAAATTTATCTGTGAACCCCAAATTAAATATCTATGGCACCGTTGAGTCTTCCACAGTTATCCCAGGAGCAGTGAAAAACCACGAACTGCTGACAGGCACGTTTCCATCTGAAGCTGAACACAGTGGTACTCTGCTTTCCTGTTTCAGTGTTTACAATATATAAACAAGTGTCCTTTTCACAGTCTATGTAGCATTATGCTTTCTTTGTTTTTTGTGCTGTTAGTGCTTTTGCTGTTTAAAATGGGTTCTCAACATTGTGATGAAGTATTCCTACGTTCTGTCTGCTCCTCGGTGTGAGAAGTCTCTGATGTGCCTCACGGAAAAAGTATGTGTTAGACAACTTTCATTTAGGCGTGAGTTACAGAGCTGTCGGCCCTGAGTTCAACGGCAGCACAGTAGTGACTTACAGTGAAACCTGAGGTCTTTAAGCAGTGAAACAATGCTGTGTGCATAGCTGTGGCTGACTAAAGTGCTGTGCCCAGAGGCTTGCAGAGACAGGACACGGTAGTCACCCTAGGAGAAATGGTTCAGTGTTCGCTAATTCAGGGTTCCTGGCACCTTTGCAGATCAGAACTACTATGAATAGTAAGAAATGACTACATTCTGTTAAGACACAAGTATCTTGTATTCGACCCTCACAAGGTTAACAGCTTTTACCATTAATCATATTATCCTTGTAACAGACAAAAGAATCTACTTGGAAGGTTTACGTTTAATGTATTACACATGCACATCCTATCCTGAAAAATATATGGAAAACAAAGTTGTTGAAAAACCACAATTTTTTTTTTTAGATCAAGTAGGGCCTCAAAGATGTGAGATTTAAAAACTCATAGTTTAGCGAACCAAAACAAAACAAAAACGTATTCAAAATACTACTATAATATTACAGTATGAAAACTAGCATGAATTATCTACATAAAACAAAGTTTTACAAGTTCTGAATAAAAACTTTTGGAAACAGCGTTTTTCACTTCGCTGGCATTTCCCCCAAATCATCTTGTCTCTCTTTTCACTACATCTGCTCTTTTCTGCAGCAGCTCAAGATCGTAAAGAGAATTTAAATTTTTTGATAATATTTAATGTTTATAACTAAATAAATTCAAAATGTTTACTTTTAAAGAATTTATCCCAGCACCTAGGAGGCTGAGGCAGGAGGATTGCTGTGTTTGAGGTCAGCCTGAACTGCACAGTGAAACAACTGTCTCCAAAAAAGAAAGAAGAAGTTAAAATATTCTATAAATAGTCCCTTGCAAAACGACTCCTGGGGTTAACAATGATGGGTTGGCCACATGAGTTTTTGTTAGCCCTTGGAGTGGGGTGTGGAGGGCACTGCTGCTCCCCAGAAGTAACCTGGATCCTGCCCAGTACTTTTGTTGAAACTTCCAACAGAACTTTTTCTTTTAAAGAATTTTTTAAAGGAATTGATAAATTTTATGCTTTACCTTAAAACATGAACCAAGAAGTCATCTCCTCTTGCTTAACCACCATTATGTATGGATTCAGTATCGTGCTATGGTAGGAACTGGGAGAACTCATTCATTTCCCCTCCTCCCTTCCTCAGTCCCTGACTTTCAGTGAGGCAGCTTCTGTAATTTGATGCTTCCGAACACCCTACAGTCCCTATTTTTCTTTTTTACCTTTCGATTTAAGTTCTATGTACAAGTACTACTGACTAAACTGGCTAGTTCCAACTCAGGTAAATCTAATCACACACAGCCCTCTGGGGCAGATGAGGACCCGGCAGGTATGGGGGAGGCTATTCTTTCATGACATTGTAATGTTTTTGTTTCCATTTGATGGAGGGGGTAAATTTCTAAATAGTGCAGCTGGTAAGTATAGGAATGTATTCTAATAAACATTTCCTAAAAGGCTAAATTAGTTGTTAAAATAACAATACTGCTTTCACAAGCTTTCCGTGATCAATTAACAAATCTTTATTCAATGGAAATGCAATGCTTTGAGTCAATGGAGATTCTCTATTAACTCACTCAATTTAATCCATACATTTTAATTCCTTTAAGAATAAAAATCTTCTAACTAGTCAATATATGCAAATGACACAAGGCTATCAACTAATGCACAGCTTTCTTCAGTTACCTGCTGAGTAACTGGTTTCTCAAAGAACATTATAATTCAAGATTTCTGCTGTCAAAAGCTGACTTATCAAAGTCTAGATGATAAAGACTAGAGAAATAACTTTCACTAGTGACACAGAGACAGAATCCCCTGAAGTAATGAGAACGCTACTGCATCTGACAGGGCATGCTAGCAAAGGAGTCAAACTTTTACTGAACGTATCTATTACATGAAAAGAACCAGAATGGAGCCTGGGGATGTAGCTCAGCGGCAGAGCAACCTCCTAGCATGCAGCAGCTCCAAGGTTCAATCCCTTGGATGGATGAATGGACCAGTAAATAGAATGTATCAATCCCAGCACTCAGGAGGAGGCTGCAGCGCGATTGCCACAAGTATGAGGACAGCCTGGGCTACATAGTGAGTTCAAGGCCAGCTTGAACTACACAGTGAGACTCTGTATCCAAAAAAAAAAAAAAAAAAAAAAAGGAAAAGTTCAATGCAGTGAAAGACAGGTATGATAACAATAATACGCTCTTCACCATAACAGACTGTTTGGAAAGAAAGACTGTGGTGGAGAAACTAACGCTGATGCCTAGGGAGAATTCAAGGCAGATTAGGGCACAGTGGGAAGAGGGTGTAGTACAACGCTGTATGTAGCAAGAATATCAGTTAAATGTGGGTGCCTTGGATTAATGAAGCAAAAGTCAAGAAACAGAGAAACCGGTTCAGGAAGGTCTTCAATGAAAGCAACTGAAGTTATAAACCAGAAATAGATTTGCTTTTTACCACAGAAAGGTAAATGTGGCAGCACCAAAAGAGGAGGACTGGATGGGAACAGCACTGGGCACAAGGAGACTAGCCAGAATCTTACTAAAGAATCACAGGTATTAAAAAAAGAATGAAAATGGGAGGTTAGGGATGGAAAACATTTGACAAGATTGAAGGTAAACTGAGGACATGGTATCAGTAAGATTTAAGTAACAGATTGCATCTAGAGCAGCTGTCTTAAACTGGGGTAATCTATCCCTCATGGAAAAACTTCAGTGTCTACAGAACTTAAGGAACACTACTGCCATCTAGTCATAGAGCGCACGGTTGCTGAATTTGTGCAAAGCACTGCGTTGCTCCCCTCAGCAAAGCATCAATGACAGTGCCGAGGCTGGGAAGTCTGAGTCTCCTGGGTCACTACTTTGGGTGACGGAAAAGAGGGTAGTGCCATGAGCCAGGGGGGAAAACGAGTACAAACTGAGACATAGGAGAATGCAAACGAGAGCAGGAAGGAGCTCCATGCTGTCTGCATTCAGATTCAACACCTACAGAGTTGGCTTGTAGATCTGTGTGGGAAGAACCTAAAAACATTTGTTCAGAGCTGGGAAGCCAGGCTGGGTGAGAAGTTTGGGGACTTGCCAGATCTTCTGGCCAGTCTGTTTAAGATACATTTCAACACTATGCATGACAATGAATTTCACTTGACGGGCTGTAGAAGAAAGCATTAGAGAAGGTACACCTGAAATCTTAAAAGGTTTATCCTTTTAGACCAGAAATCTATTTCAAATTGATTGTCCCAAATGTCCAAGCATTAAGGTTAATACCTTCTCAAATAAACTGAATGGCACTCACAAATAAAGGTTAGACACACTACCTCCTCTACAATAACACACAAATACTAACAGGACCAAATATCACTGCTTCTCAAATGTGTTCTGTGGAACAACAGTCTGAGAAATTCATTTAAACAACTTTTTAAACTCCTGTATTATACCCTATTCTGAAACATTTATAATGTGCATTGCAATATTAAAGGCCCTAAGAAGTTCTGTGTTAAATAAACACATTTAAATTGAATAATCCAGTGTGTGCAAAATTATTTCATCCCCAATCCCTTTTTCATATAACACTTTAAACATGTTATGAAGCTTATATTTATAACCAGAGTTACAAGAATCAAAAAACAAATTTTCAGGTAAATATTAACTCACTGAAAGTTGGTTTGATATTCTATTATATTCATGTAGTAATGGTCACTAGAAAACATAAAAGACAATATAAAATTGAGGCCTTATTTGATACTGTAGTATTTCTTAAATAGATATTTGCTAAGAACACTCAAACATTAATCTTCTAAGAAACTAAAGATTAATCTAAAACTCAAAAGCAAACAGATTTGGCATAAAACGTTCTAAACTAGCTCAGAACAGCACAACGATATGCATACAGATTTTCATCCTGGATAATCACCTATTTGGTGAGTTCTCACACATCTATGAGAACAGTCAGGAAGGTTTTCCTGTTTGTTCACTAATTATAGAAAACTAGTGTAAGAATAATTCTAAAGTTCTTTATCTTAGACTAAAATTCTGTAAAAGGGATAGATTCTAAAATATGGATGTGGAAAATTGGAAGAATGTTGAAATAGAAAACTGAGGAAAAAAGAATCAGAATTTGGCTTTAAAAATAAAGCTTATTCAAACTCATTAGACGTGACATGAAGAATTACCACATTTAGTTCTCAGGCATATGCTTAATAAGAAATAAATAAGGATCATAAGAAACTGTAAAGAAAAAGTATTTTTCAAGGAATTTACAAGTTCTAAATCTAGACAAAAAGTGAAAAGTTAACACTTGACATTTAGATAGTTTTGATTAAAAAAATCAAACACAATGCTGTTTAAAACTTATTATTGCAGTCTATACTTTCCCAAATATTTTATGATTACTCAATAAATCTCTGTTACAAAGTAAAGAAGTAGGAGTCCAATAAATACAAATTGAAGGGAAGGAAGAAACATGATACATTTCCCAGTCTACCTTTAATGCCTAGTTTACAAAGGTCCTTTTCACATATAGAAGTACAAACAAATAGAAGTATTGTAGCAAACATTAAAAAAACATTTAAAAAAAGGGTCATGGGTTTGAATAACAAGGTTGTACTATTTTCCAATGAGAGCTTGGCAGTGTTGCAGACTACCCACCAATTATTCTTCCACACTCCCTAACAAACCTCAAATGGTCCACTTCCTATCAACAACTGGCAGCTTTGCTTCAGATAAACATGGCAATCCCATTCTTGCCAGAATCTGGTTTCGAAATGGATCTCTGAAGTAATTCTGGTCAATGAAATGACTAGAAAAGTTCTGGAAGCTTCTAGGAAGACTCACAAAGAAGCAGGAAAGTTCTCTTATGTTTGCATCCAAGAAACTATCTGATCACTAAAAGGAAAGCATATCTGAAAACAAGGCCAACATTCTTAGTAACAGTAGAAGGAAAAAAAAAGAACCTGGTTCCTTGATTATATTACTGAACAAATTAATCATTCTAACTCCAGACTTCTGATATAAAACAGATTTCCTATTTGAAACATTTGTTATTTTAAAAAACATGCCAATGATAACTGAAGAAAGAAGTTTTCATGTCATAAAACTGCAATAACACGTCTAATCACTAAAATATGATTAGTGGTCCTCCAGCACCCACTGGCTAGCTAGACTGCTTGTCACTAACCTGGTAACACAACCCCATAGTAAAAATAACTAGCTTTTTGGGATCCCATTTAAAACTGGAGAGTCAGTCAACAGACACACTTAAAAATAAAACTGCACTGAGATGACGGGGAGGATGAAGTGGAAAGCAGAATGCGGAAATAGCAGTTCACTTAGGGTTGGCTTTTTGCTATAGGGATTTAATCTCCAAAGCCTATAACAAAGTGTCAGAGCCTATTAGCTATATGGCGGCAACAACCAAAAGAACTGGAACTTTTGCTGGGCGTGGTGGTGCACACCTGTAATCTCAGCATTCCAAAGGCTTAGGCAGAAGGATAGCTACAAGTTTGAGGCCAGCCTGGGCTACAAAGCAAGAGCCTGCCTCAAAAAACCAAATAAACAACCAAAAAACCAAAGTAACTCCCCTCTCAAAAGCCAAACCAAACCAAAAAGAGTTTTAAAAAGTAGTTACCTCTGGTGGTGGGGTTGGATGAAGAAGACTATCGGATAATGGACTATGGTACTACTTGTATTTGTAATCCTTGAACTACTACTTTATTTTTTAAAACCTGTGCACCAGTATCAAGCTATCTTTTTATACACAAGCTTAAATATTGCATAATTTCTCTTATATGAGAAACACAATATGTAAAGTGCAAAATAAAAGACAGAAAGTAGGAAAAAAAAGAAAGAAGTTACTGTAATTTAGCATGGCCAATATATCTAAAAGTGTATTTTCATTTAGTATAACTGTTGTATGTATTTTACATGTCTTTTCCCCTGTTAGTCAGCTGTTAATCTGTGTTTATGAAAACGGATAAAATAAATGTGATGCTAGCAAACAATTTTTTTAAAAACGGGCGGAGGGAAGACATACCTGAGGCGTGGTGTGCATATGAACCAATGCCTCACAGTGCTGTTATCATTGTGTGCTGCAGACACATTACCGCGTTTTTAAAAAGGGTATCTTTATAAACAGCAGAAGAGAAGCAGAAATACAAACATGCCTAACTTCAGGACAGAAGTCCTGGAAGCACTTCTAATTTCTGACTAAGATATCCTTCTTGGTTAGAGTAAATAAACAAGAAGTAAAACAAAGAAATTCTATTCTTGGCCTGAAGTGCCAAGCGGCAAGAGAAGCTGTGCAGACCTGCTAAGTTTAAAGGGCAGCAGCAGCCTAGGTCCAGGAGCGGGCAGACCTTGTGTCCACTTGACATCACCACTGGCAGCTCAAGAGCTCAGCTTCAGTGTCACTGTGAGAAGGCACGGTACGTCTTCAGAGAAAGGGCTTCAAGCACTGAAATTTTCTAAAAAGGTATGCCCTTTACAAGTTAATAATACAAATTGTAGTGGTACAGGATTATCAGGGAACTGGTTTAGCTCAATCTCTGTATCTCTCTCTCTCTCTTCTCAACTCAAAGAAAAAACTGACTAAAATAGTTGTTTTGATACTGCTAGACTGAATGCATACAAAATCCAAAGGCATACTATAAGCTATATGTTTCTGTTACCATGTTATACATTTAACAGCTGATGGCTAATATATAGATTTTTCTGTGTGTGAGATAGGATCTCACTATGTAGTTCAGATAGTCCTCCAACTCACAGTGATCCTCCTTCCTCAGCCTCCCCGAGTGCTGAGATTACAGGCATGTGCCATCATGCCAGGCAGAATGTGTTTTAAAAAGCTTACTTCTAAAAAGACCCATCTCACTACCTATTTATCTTTTGTTTTGCTTTATTCAAATTTGGCTTTCTCATAAACCATGCAATATTTAAACTTCTGTGTCTGATTTATTTCACTTAACATTATGGTCTCAAGGTACATCCATTTTTCTTCAAATGACTCAAGTTTATCCTTCTTTATGGCAGAGTAGTATTTCACTGTGTGCAAATATCACCTTTTATTTTTTTATTAATTTTATTACTAATAATGACAATGATCAGAGTAAAGCAAAGCAGAGAGAACCATATTGGGCCTCGAAGACAAGACAGAAGAGAATCCCCCATACTTGCTACATTGCCTGCTGTTACCTTCCAAAGAGATGTTCAGGTTGCTGACCAGAGGCCTGCAAAATCTACGAAACAATACTAGCAAATAGTTGGTCGATGTTCCTTGGTTGCTATCAATTTAGCCAGACCTCTGAAACAGCAGGTTGCTGACTGGGGGGGTGGGGGTGTTTGTCCCTGATTGCAAGCCCGCATGCTAGTGCCATTTGGCCCAGCAGGCTGGGCCCTGCAAGGGGCCGTTCTCATTCTCCTTCGGGGTCCCAAGAGGTCAGGACCCCGGAAGAGAGTTCAATTGCGTCCTGGTCGGTGCCTGCGCCGCTCGGGCCCAGTGGGCTGGGCCCCGCAAGGGGCCATTGTCGAATATCACATTTTATTAAACCATTCATCTGTTGATGGATATACTGGCTGCTTCTAAGATTTAGGTATTATGAACTGTGTTGCTATAAATACAGATATGTATGAATCACTGTAATATGACACCTTTTATTCTTTTGGGAAGATACCTAGAAGGGGAATAGCTGGAATTTCTATTTTTACTCCTTGAGGAATCTCCATACTGATTTCCGCAGCTGACTATACCAGCCCATATTCCCACTATACTGCAGAAGGGTTCCCCCTCACCTTACCAGCATTCGTGATTCGATTTCTTGATGATAGTCATCCCTTCTCTTTCTGGGGTGAGACGGAATCTCGGTGTTGTTTTAATTTACATTTCTCTAACGGCCAGCAATGTCGAACATTTCTTGATGTGTTTATTGGCCATTTGTCCTTCTGCAAAGTGTTTATTCATTTCACTTGCCCATTTTTGGTCTTTGATTTTTTTTTCTTTTTTT
>RJWM01049035.1:0-11269 GCA_004363535.1 Dasyprocta punctata
TTTTTTTTTTTTTAGAACAAGCACATAATAATTTTTGCCCTGCTGGGATTTATGATATGGAAAAATAGGGAAAATACACTAGAATAAAAACTCTACATGAAGCCTCTACTATGTGACAAAGGTGTTCCTATTTAAAAATTACTGGACTGGTATGATCTGGAAATACACAGGCCCATATTCAATGGCTTGTGAATTCTCACATGTGTATCTTTATAAACGGAATTCCTCGTAAGGTCCAGGTGGGGAGCACAGGCAGGCCT
Source organism: Dasyprocta punctata (assembly GCA_004363535.1). NCBI lineage: Eukaryota > Metazoa > Chordata > Mammalia > Rodentia > Dasyproctidae > Dasyprocta > Dasyprocta punctata. The sequence goes on from RJWM01049035.1 coordinate 261, forward strand.
TAAGAACAGTAACTCTGACGACAGACTGGCAGGGTTCAAGTTCACGCTAGATCACTGACTTGCTTTATAACGTTGAGTAATTCTGTTTAGCTTCTTGCATATAAAATAACGACAAAAATGCACAGCACCTACTTTTTCGTACCATGAAAACTGAATTCTTAAGTGTAAAACATTTGGGAAGGTGTCTGGCTCACAGTAAGCACTAAATAATCCTAAATACAGTCTGGTTAATGTGGAAACACCTAACTGTCCTCTCCAGCTGTCCCCACACCTCTGCTAAATGCAGAACTGTATGCCACCCTGCAGACAGTATACAGGCAGGGTACAGTCTCTGGAGCCCAAATGGCAAGATGTGCTTCCAAGCTCCAGAATTTAATTATCTTGAGTCCTGAATATCACCTTTTGGTGTCTCAAGGTTCACCTACAGAGCAAGGATGATAGTATAGAATTCAGAAAGCTGTTGGAGCATTAAATGAGTTAAGTGGAACCCATCTAGAACTGAACTTGGTATCGAGAAAGCATTCCATAAGCATGAACTGCTTTTATTATCTATTATAGGCAGCTAAGTTAGATAGAAATTAACATCCAGTCAGATAGGGACTGGGCTCTCAAGGAAGTCAACAGAAAAATAAAGACATCAGAATTGTGGCTGGAGATGCACTTGTTAAAGACCAGGCCTCAAGATAAAGACGCAATCACCAGGCCTACATGCCTGCCTAAGGGATAAGCAGTAACTTAGAATTGTCCTATAATTAGTATCACCTGGTCCAGTAAAGTCCAGATAGACATCAGTAACCCAGGTAAGTGACCAGAACCTCTGGACCCACCCCTTCCCCAAAATACCTTTGTTCTTTCATTATACCCTTACTATGTGACCTACTTCTCTATTGGATTAATATTAGCTAAGAGGCTGTAATCTTTTGGTTAAATATAGTTTGACCCACATTGTTCTCACCTTGTGGTTTTGTGCCCACCTCATTTTGCTCTACAAAACATTCTCAGAGAAATAGCCTCAGTGACAACACATTTGCTGGAATCCTCCTGTCTCTCAGAAGCTATCACTCAATAAATTTTTCCTATTCTTAACATTCATTGTTCCTTAAAAGTCATTCTTCAATTTTGGGGAACACGAACTCAGTATATCTGACATTTAGCACACTGGGAGTTATATTTTCCCCTATATTACTATCCCGTAACTGTAGCATGTACTCGCGTTTCCCTGCCTTGGCTATCCTGTTTCTGATCACTGCACTGGATCTTTCCTCTCACCTATTCATACTGTTTTTAAAATTTAACTTTATTAGTACACATTTGTAATATATAATGTTTATATTCACCTTTGGGAGGACATACATGTATTTAACACATCTTAATTATTTTTAATCCCCTCTCCTCTCTCCTCGCCCCAATCTTTAATGATTACATTCATTGTAGACAGCCCATACGTGTGTACGACACATCCCAATTCTTTCCACACCCCCCATCCCTCGCCTGTATCTATTGCTCCCATTCCCATTTGAAAAAGATCTACTCTTCTGTTTCACCCCACCTATTTTTCATTTTTCTCTATACTTCATTTATACTTTGGATTTCTCACATGATAGAAACTGTATGGTACTGACGCTTACGTGTCCGATTTATTTCACTTAACATAATGTTCTCAAGTTGCATCCATTTTCCTACAAATGACTCAAATTTATCTCTCTTCAAAGCTGATTAGTATTCCATTATATATAGAAACCATGTTTTCTTTATCCATTCATCTGTTGATGGACATACAGGCTGATTCCAAGATTTAGCTATTTAACTGTGGTGCTATAAAGATGAATGTGCATTTATCACTGTCACATGATGTCTTTAATTCTTGTGGAAAGATGCCTAGAAAGGGAATAGCTGGGTCAACTGGAATTTTTATTCTTAGTTTTTTGAGGAATCTCCATTCTGATTTCCATAATGGCTGTACTAGTTTACATTTCCACCAGCAAGGTAGAAGGTTTTCTTTTGAAATTCCCCATTCTTTTGCAGATACCACCACTTCTGAGAAGTCTTCCCCAGGCCCACAGACTTGGGCTCCTGCCTGAGGCTGCCAGAGCCCTTGTAGTGGGGTGTTTCCATCAGGGAACTTAGCCCCTGGTGTGGTGCTGGTTTTCTTGAAGGCCAAAAGTCCCAATTCATTTTAGCATCCTCAGTCTAGTCCCATTTGCAACACTAGAAAGAATACAAGACAATTCCAAATGAATCAATGAGCACAGCCATAACTCATCATAAATCAATCTGAAGTATATTCGTCAGGCCAAGTTTTCATTATTATTGACCATTAAATTTGTTAAAAATTTTCTTGCTTTTAGTTCTAGGCTAATCTCACCCAAATGACTCATCCTTACCCAACTTTTTACCCCTGAATATCCCTCCCCTCCCAATGCTGAACTCAAGTGAGCATTCCATAGCTTTCAACAGTTTCACGTAATTTATCATTCTCAATGTATACAATTAACCAATGATAGAGATTGTACACTAAAATAAAAAAGAAGCAGAGGAGAAATCACCACTTTTTAACCACTTCCCACTTCACTGTGAAGGTTCCGCAGGCACTGTGTCTGTCTACATCCTGACGTGGTGCAGGCAGGCGTCGTGTCAACCAGTCAATTCTTGTGCTCAATAAATTTGATAAAACCATCATTTCTGTATCTCCTGTTATATTATCTTATGAAAATTAATGAAAAAATAAGCAATTTTTTGTCATCCTGTATTGAAATAATCGGACTGGTAAGTGGCTAAAAATGCATGAGGAGTTTTTTGCTTTTTTATGGAGCTTTAATGCAAGCAGGGCAGTTTTGGAAATATCTCAAAGCTGCACAAGCAGTACAAGCAGATCTAACAAGGAAACAGGAATTATTCCCACAAGAGAGTGAAAGCTTTTTGAGTTCATCTCAAAAATACTGACTTCCGGATCGATGTTACTTCATGAAAATAACAAACACTGTACTGTATCGCTTCCACTGTTAAATAGTAACCTTGGTAGTAGAAATCAAAACAAAAAGCAGACCAAAGATTAGATTCTCAATCTTAATATTTAAACTATTTAAAGGAAATGAATGTTAGTTACATTGAATAAGTTCAACCACCAAGAAAAGTAAAAAGAGATACCTTGCTAGCAAATGACTAGTTGTGGCTACCACCCAGTCTGCCTAACTGCTCAAAACAATTCACCACAGGGAGTGCAGGAAAGGTTGGAATTTTCCTACAGTTTTAGAGTCCCCAAGGTCCCTGTCCAATTTCTTAACATCCTATTGAGGTAGATGTCTCTCCTATCAGGTTCAACTTTTCAGAGGAAGCAGATAAGGTTTTCTAGATCTACAGCTCTGGGTTTTAGCTCATAGCACAGAATTAACTGCATGCCCAGTGCTGATGAATTGCTAATTCAAAAGCAACTCAGGAAGGGGCACCATTTTTTTTTCCTTTAGAGAGAGACAGAGAGGCAGACAGAAAGAGTGTTTATGTACCTCATGCTGGCTTAGAACCCAGGATCCTCCTGCCTCAGCCTCCCAAGTGCTGGAAACCCAGACATGCCCTGCCACACCCAGCTGTGGACAATCATTCTTGGACTGAGACCAGCACAGCCTCCTTTTAAGGTTTCATTTATAACACTGCTCTTGAGATACAATGAGAAACACTAAAACAGCCTTGTACAACACACATACATTTGTGGCTCTGAGATAGTTTCAAATGCAGTTTATCTGCAGCACATAAAAGGACACAAGGAGAAAATGTCCCAGATAACAGAACAAGGAGACCGTATTCCCAGTGACTGGTCTCGGATTATTTCCTCTTAGTTGTGACTGCTAAAAAATGCAGTTAGCTCCAGCAAGCACATACTTATTTCCCGCTAACCTTAGTCCTGACTTCGTCTTATTCTCTTTATGCTGGCTTTCTTATCTACTCTGATTTGATTCAGATATGTCTTGTCAGATCATAAAGACCTGTATCCTGGAAAGAAGTGACTGAATAAAAACACAGGTTCCCCAATAATAAAAATCTCATTTTTTATGACTTTCATTCCTTAGCAATAAATAAATAAATAAGTAAACAAATAAAAGAAATAAAATCAAGCACCCTTAACACAATGTAAAATAAAAAAAAAAAAAAAAAAACCAAGCTGGATGTGGTGGCACATGTCTATAATCCCAGCATTCTGGAAGGCTGAGGCAGAAGGATCCAAAGTTCCAGCCCCAGTTGGTAACTTAAGAGACTTAGCAAGACCCTATCTCAAAATTTAAAAAAGGGATGGGGTGTGGCTCAGTGTGAAGATTCTGGGTTTGATCTCCCAGTACTGGAAAAATAACAAAATAAAAATACAACCAAAACGATCCTGCTGACATGATACAGTAACGCTACGATTCCAACTACTTGGAAGGCTGAGGCAGGGACGGCAAGTTTAACACCAGCCTAATCAACTTAGGAAATCTTTCAACAAAAAAAAAAAAAAAAAAAGCTTCCATCTCAACCTATTTTAAATCAGTGAAGTGTTATACTCCATTTCTAACTACGCTCAATTTCGTTTCCTCAGCTATCTTGTTTGTAAATACAGTAAAATCCAGCCTGAGCTACATAGTGCGACCCTGCCTCCAAAAACTAGGGCTGGGAGTTTGGCTCAGTGGCCTAAGCGCCTGTCTGGCAGGCGTGAGGCTGTGAGTTCGATCCCCGGTGCCGCAAAAAAATAAATAAATACAGTAAAATTATTTAATTCATTTGCAGCCATAAAAATGACCACAAAACTGGGTATTGATTCCCACCTACTATACAGAACTGATTCATACCAAGCCTTGTACGCTAGCTACATGAAATTTAACACAAAGAAAAGACCAAGGGGGTACTGGGCTTGAAAGAATGTAGCTTCCAAATTAAATATATACATACGCAATCTGCCTGCTCCGACACCTATGCTCAGATACACCCAGCACACACTGCTAAGAATGAAATTCAGAAGGCCACCTTAGGTCAAGTAGCCTGTGAACCTAAGGAAGCCCGCAGATTTGGGGAGCCTAGAGAGATGTAAGTCACAGAACAGCATTTAAATATATTTGTCTGCTTACAATTTCCATTGCAAATGTGATTAGTTTGCTTGAATAAATAGGAATATGATGTGTTGGCCATGTTTTCCTCTTGAGGGTTATCGCGGAGTTTTGATTAGGGGCAAATGTTTGAAATGTGGGTATATTTAAGTTCACTGCACTTAAAATGAGCTAAGAAGTTGTATAGCCTTGATTAAAGGGTTGCCTTCGTGAACTTAAAATTAAAAGCAATAAATCCCACTGATTCAAGTGATTGGTCCTAACTATGGAACCCTGCCAGAAAAGTTGGAACGCGGCCCAAAGAGACGGAAATGGTGTCCAAGTTTCGAGCCAGGTGAAAGCGGAGAGGTCAAGTGCCGGGAGTCCCCGTGCCCGGGTCAGTGAATGATTCACGTCGCACAGAATTCCCTTTAAGGACGACTTCACGGGAGTGACAGGCTCCGCGACAGGACGTTTTGTCATTTCCCCAAGAAGCCTCCCACAGGCACCAAGCTTGGTTTGCAAGCGTTGTCAGACGGTCAGAGGAAGGGAAGGCCGGGCGCGGGGACCACGGAGGGGTCCCCAGACGGCGCGCACTCGCACCCCAAGTTTCCAGGCAGGGCCGAACGGCAGTCAGGGTGCCTTCTCCACCCGCGGGAGGGCGGAGCCCTGGAAACGAAGTCGGATCGGGCTTCAGCCGGGCCGCGCGGCCTGGAAGGAGAACCGGGTCCCCGGCCGCGGGGGAGCCGCGGGGCGCCCTGCGGGGCCGAGGACGCGCGCCCCGCGCTGCCTGCTGCCGCCCGGCCCCGGCTGGCGCCCGCGCCGAGAGGGAGTGTCCGCGGCCGCGCGGCCGAGGCCTGGAGCCGCCGGCACACGTGCGGCCCGGAAGGCGCAGCGCGCGGGACGGGGCGGCGTCCTCGGAGCCCCGCGCACGGCGCCCGCGGGGCAGCGCCCCGGCCCCGCTTACCTTGGCGGCCGCCATGCTGCGCGCGGCTGCGGGCCCCCGGGACGCAGGCTGCTCGCGCTGGGCCGGGCAGGCGCCTCACTTCCCGTCCCGGCGGGGGCGGCGATTCGGGCCGGCGTGCGCGCGAGGCGGCTTCCCCACGCCCTCCCCCGGCGCGGGTCGTGCGGGCGCCGCCTGCCCATTGGCTGGGCCCGGCGGGGGCGTGCGTGAGCCGCGGCCTCTGCCCTGCGCCCGGCCGGGGTGGAGGGGCGGCGCGGCCCGGAGCACTGTCCAGCGGCCGGGCGGCCGGGGTTCAGGCCCGTCACCTGAGGACAGGTGACCCGGGGAAGGAGCTGCCGGCGCTCGGCCCGGCAAGCGGAGCACTAGGGCACACGTTCGGCCCGGCCCGCATGGTCGCTTCCTAAAGGGAGTCTCTGCAGTCTCAGGCAGCAAAGCCAACAAAGCCTGCAATCCAGAGGCCTTGACGGGACGGAAGGGAGAACAGCAGGCATTGCTAGCGAGCTCACTTTTAAAACCTGGGCTGGCCAGGCGAGATGGTGCACGCTTGTAAGCCCAGGATTCAGGAGTTCAAGGCCAACCTGGGCTGCGTACTGAGAGTCTGCTTTGTGCCAGGCACTGACCTCAATCAGGGAACCTCAGAATCACGAGTTGGTGACGGCCTTGGAGAGGCCAAGGGTTAGGGAGAAGGCAGATAGCTAAATGTTAACTTCTTCCATTGAAGCTGTGCAGGCTGTAAACCATTCCCCGGGCGCACGGAGAAGCCCCAGTTTCTTAGAGGCAATGCTTGAGCCGAACGCAAGGAAGCGGCTGTGTCAGTCCAGTGAGAGGATTGCAAGAGTGCTCTATCCAGAGAAAACGAGAGTCACGGGCCCAGAAATTGCAGGTGAACTTAAATTACCAGTCAGGGAAGGAACCTGAGCTGCGGGACTGGCAGATGGCAGACAGTGACCTTGTCACAAAGGGTCTCGGGTGCCAAGCTGGAGGCCAGCCCTAGCTGAAGAGCTTTAAGGCTGGGAGTAGCAGGGCTTGGTTTCCAATATAGAGGGATCTCTCTGTGCGGTGGTCCGAATGTGGCCCCATCATTCATAGGTTGGCAACTTAAATCCACACTGCAGCAGTGTTGCAGATGGGGAGTTTGAGTTTTGGAGAGATGTGCAGGTCCTGTGGGCTCTGCCCTAATGAATGGATTAATAGAATTCCTGTAAAAATGGGAAAGGACTTGCAGAAATGGGTTCGCTCTTTTCTGCCCCTCTGCAATTTGAGTTCATACAGTTCCTCTCTCTCTGGAAAACATACCATTCGGGTAGCCATTGTGGAAGCAAGAGACGACCTTTAAAACTGGTAAATAAAGAAATTCAATTCCTTAATAAATTAATTTTTGATCGTGATTATTTACCTGGTCTCAAGTGTTGTATCGCAACATCAAAAACACAAGCTAAGACTCCCTGCTTGCAATGTGCGGGACAGGTCCAGACGAAACAACCAGAATCTCCAGATAGACTAGCAGTGGGATAGAACTAAAGGAATACACAGTACATAAAGCAAAATTAATTTGCCAATGCGACTGATCACATGTGGAATTGGGGAGGGAGAAGAGGAGCCGTCATATGTTAAACATGGATGATGTGGTTGTCTTTTCAGTAATAATACAAGAGAAGTATTTCAGAGGATGTATGTGTCTAACTGTAAGGAATATATGCTGTGTAGCATACAAATTATGTTATTTAAAAAAAAGCATTTCAAAAAAGAGCCAGTACTTAAGAAAGTCCCAAGGTCCAACAAAACTCAGAAGTCTTGAACATGTTTGTAAACTGAGGAAAAAGAGCAGGAAAGAGTGAAAAAATAAAGACAGAGACAAACACAGGAATCGATAAAGTATGGCAGGACTCCATAGCGCCTGTGGAGGGGCAGCTCAGTGCTATAAAAGGATTTAGATTAAAGGCGCAGAGAAAATACAACTTCATGAAGCAAAATCTTAGTGTGTGCTGTATATTTATCTTTAGCGTATCACTAAAGTTCTCCTTCTATAAGTAAAACTTTCAATTTTACAAAAACTTGGTGAAGTATATGAGTATAAAAGTTGTCCCCTTCGCCATCTCTAAGTATACATTTGAAAATGTTAAGTGCATTCACAATTGTGCAACCCATCTTCAGAACTCTTTGCATCTTGCAAAACTAGAACCCTATACCCATTAAACAATCATTCCTCCATTCTTCCTTCTTTCTATCCCATTACAATCACTATTCTACCTTCCATCTCTATAAATTAGACTCTTCTTGAAATCATATGGTATTTGTCTCTTTACAGCTAGCTTATTTCACCAAGCACAATGTCCTCAAGCTTTATCCATGCTCTATCATCTGTCAGTTTCATTTTTGTGCTGGGGATATATGGTGGTAAGGCCATCCACATGGTCCTGGCTTCAATTCCCAGCACCACAAATAAATAAATAAATAAATAAGAAATAATATTCCTCTTTTTTAATAGAAAAAGACCTAAGATTCCATTATATTTTTTCTTGAAATTCTGGAAATTTCCTGTGGCTGTCATAATAAATTACTATAAAATTGATAGCTAAAAACAATGCAAATTTATTCCCTTACTGCCTAGAGGATGGAAGTGTGAAATGAGCAAAAATCAAGGTAGCATCAGGCCTCATTCTCCCTCCAGGCTGTAGGGGAGAATCTATTTCTCTGCCTTTGCTGAGGGCTCATTGTGCTTCCTCCATATTCCAAGTTTTGTCTCTCCTTCTCTTCACTTTCCTCATGTGGTCACTTTTCTGTCTATAACCTCAGCCTCTGCTTTTTAAGGACACCTTTGATTGCATTTATGGCCTATCTAGATAATTTCCCCACATCCAGTTCCTTAATCCCATCTTCAAAGTCTCTGTCAGTTAAAGTAAGATTCATAGGCCCTAGAGATTAGGATTAGCATGGAGACATCTTTTGAAGGCACTATTATTCAACCCACCACACTCTGGATATAGATTCTAAAAGTGTATTTCAATTTACATTTGGAATCATACTCAGTTAAGTTTTTTCCTTCATTCTAGAATTCCCCAGAATATAAAAATTCTAAGAAATCCATCACCAGCATCAAAATAAGGAAGCGAAAGGTGCTCCTTGGTCTCCACTTCAGCTATAACCAAAATTATGAGAAACATCATTTGAGAAGATAAAGTATAAGCGGACAGAGCACCTGCCACTTTGCTTCTTGCACATTGTTCTATTCTGATCGGCTGAAGTGCCCTCCTTATGTAAACGTGAGTGACTTATCTCATTCTTGTCCCCTCTCTGTCCCTACCATTTAAAAGCTGGCACTGAATTTTGATGGGAGAAGCCTTATGATGGGATGAATTGTGTCCCCCAAGGATTCCAACCCCCAGTGCTTCCGATCGAGTCCTATTTGGAAATTGAAGATGTCATTAGATAAAATGAAGTTGTACTGTAGTAGGGTGGACCCTAGGTATGATATGAGTGGTGCTCTTACAAGACACAGACACACTGGGTGAACCTCTGTTCACAACGAAGTTAGAGATTAGAGCAACGCAGCTGCAAGCTAAGGAGCATCGAGGATCAATAGACATTACCAGAGGGTAACAGGAAGCAAGGACTATATCCAGAGACCCAGAGGAATCATGGTCTTAACCATTTTTTGGTTGGGGACTCCTATCCACCAGAAAGGTGAAAGAATGAGTTTCTGTTATTCAAAGCCATCTAGTGAGTGGTATCTTGTTATGACAGCCCTGTGTTTTATAGCACATTTTGTCAATCTTGCTGGCTGGGAAAGCAGCCAAATCATGGGGAAAGCTCATGAAGTAACAAGGTACATAGCATGAACATGAACTGAAGCCCCAAAAGTTCAGAAGAGTAGCTTGCCCAGCTCTGAGTTTTCTTTTCTTCCAGAGCACTCTTGCTTTGTAGATACCCTGTAACTATACTTTTAAACTATCTGATTTTCTTCAACTCCATTATTAAAAACCAACCAAACAAAAGACACCATTGCCAGTTAGATTGCCAGAAAGGGTATCCAGCCAAAATGCTTGCAAAGAACATCATCTATAGCAAACTATAGGCATGTTACTATAAACTGTAATTATAATTCTTTATGTGGGTTGTGTTTTGCAAAGGTATTGACAAGCCTGGTAAAGGACATGGTGCCACAAGTAAAAGGAACAGCATATAAATGAGAAGTTCCCGAGTTCTGGCTCTACCACTGAGGCTGAACCATTCAGGGGCACAGAAAGACCCTTAGCCACAGTCACTGGGTTTTGGAATTGTAAGAAATTTCAGATCACATATGATAAGCCTTCCCAAGAACCTGCTAAAGATAGGTCGGAAATGAATATAGCCTTGCTTCTTAGTAGGAAAAATGAGAAAGCTGTGTCAACATTTTTAGAGTGAAGAAGGAAGGAAGGGGAGGCAGGAAGTGAGTCAGGAGGAAGAAAAATAAGACACCTTGGGAAAGTGTGATTGAAAACAAATCCCTGAAGCTTTGAAATATGCTCTGTGAGCAAAACCTTACACCTCTAGCTCCTGAGAGCAGCGCAGAATGGTGGCTTTCTGGAGGCACTAGGAGAGAATCCATTTCCTTGTCCCTTCTACCTATACTCCTTTACTCATGACCCTTCTTCTCCTTGAGAGCTGGAAACAGAGGGTGCCATTTCCATATTACATCACTCCACTCTTCCACCTCCCTCTTCTACATTGAAGTGCTCTTTTTTTTTATTTGAGCGAAGAAAAACAAAACAAACAAAAACTACAACAACAACAAAAAAACCCCGACATATATAGTAAAAACAACAAGCAAAAGAGACAAGCAAACAACTAGAGTAAATACACAACATTGCAGGTTTACAAAACCGGAAGATAGAAGCTTGACAATGGTTGCAATATTGCACATTGTTATCTTTAAAATGGTTTCTTACATTAACAGATATAGACATGCAAGATTGATCTAATCATATGAGTATTAATTGTTCTTTCTCAATAAC
>RJWM01049036.1:0-11273 GCA_004363535.1 Dasyprocta punctata
TGCCTTCATGATCATTAATTGTTATTGGTTTTGACAACAACTAGAGCTATTCCAAACTTTCTTTTGAAAAGCTTTAAATTCTTTGGAGGATGATATGATATTCAATCCATCTTCATATATATTTGTCATGGCATTAATTCATTAATGAATGGGTCTGTTTTACGTTAGGAACTGGGGTGGGCTGTGGTGATGCTACGGGTAATCCCTTGTCTTCTGGGAGCTAACACTTACACTTCGAGATGGTAAATTTGCATTTTTATTTGGAATGAGAAGTAATCAAGTCTCACTCATCAGGGCTCAGGTAGGATGAGATATTTCTTAATACACACGGATCAACAGATTCACTGCCAGAACTCTGACTGGTCTACAGAAACGGGCTGGTGTCTCCTCAGTGTTTTTTCTGTGTCAGCTGGGGTTGCTCTGGGCATTTGTGCCGGCAGCATCTCTTCCTGGGAGCTGAGAAAGATCACCGTGGTCCCCGCGTCTCCCCCGTTGTCTGTGCTCCTGTTTTTGATCCCTGTCCTTTCTCAGCTCTGTCCTCCACAGTGATGCCTCAGGCCGGCTTCCTGCTCTCCAAGGCCCTTTGCTTCCTGTTGGAAGTGGAAGGGCTGGCCCTCGGTTCCCAGGTTCTGATGGGATCTGTATCCTCCAGCACTCCCAGGTCAGCCTTGGAGCCAGCTCCGACAGTGTCTCACGCCCACACCATTAGGTGGCCGGGGAAAAGGCTCTGAGTGCTTCCTGGGGCTGTTTCCCATCAGCGAGGACCCCTTCAGCCCCGTGTCCTTCCTGTCTGCCTACCTCTCTCCCTGCTCCAGTTGCAGCAAATTGAACTCACTGTTATACAACTCTTTGAGCTTTGGGGTCAGCTGTATCTCTGTTTATGCTGCAGCCCGGTTTTTATGCAGATATCCAGCTCATGAGAAGGTGGGCTCTCCTCTTAGGTTACCCCCGTCTTCTAGCCCGATTACACTAGGATCTGCTTTAATATTTTCAATTCTTCTGGATATCGTGAGATGTTATTAACTTACGTTTATAGGGTCAGCTGTAATCAACACCTGTCTGTGACCAGGTAATAAAAACCAAAAAAATTAAACTGGTGATAAAATTTTTGTTAATGCCAAAAAGAAGTCCCTCTCTCTCTCTCTCTCTCTCTCTCTCTCTCTGTCTCTCTGTGTTTTTTAATACCTGACACACACAATTTAAGGGAGGAGAGGTTTTATTTGGCTCATGGTTTCAGAGGATTCAGTCCATGGTTGACTGCTTCCAAGGCAGGAACCTCATGGAGAAAGGGTGTGGTTCATGGCAGCTGGGAAGCAGAGCAGGGAGCATCGACAGAAAGAAAAGACCCGGGGACCCTGAGGTCACCCCTTCATGACCCACCAGTCACACCCATAAGTGTGTTTTACTATTCCCTAGGTAGCTCCCAAGCCAATCACGTTGACAAACTTAACTGTCACACTTAGCTGCTTTATTTATTTGATGATTCTCATGACATTTTATAAGAGGAAAATCTATTGAGTGAATTTTTATCTACATGTATTTGGTTAGACTTTTTTATTTTCTGCAGTTACAGAGATTCTACCTTCTTTCATTTCATGTTTTAATAAGGTTAGGGTAAAAAAGTACATGGATAGAACTATGAATTTATTTTAATCCAACCAGTTGCTTAACGAGTAAAACTAAATTTACGTTCAGGTTGAGATGAAATTTCTCCTCCAGGGTTTCTGTTGGAGATATCATCTGATGAAGAAAAGTGATCCCACCCCTAAGTAAAACTAAAAACTAGACCTGCAAATCTTACAAATGGAGAAAGAAATGGGGGGAGGATGGAGAGACTTCCAGGTACCCTGGCTTTTTGTATAATCCTTTACTTCCCTTTAGAGGAAGGCCCTCTGCGTTGGCCACTCCCAACAAGAGACATATTTAATTGCTAATTCTTTGTCTTTGCCTTTTTAGTGCTATATTTATGATTACAAAAACTTGTTTAAAGCATTATGGCTAAAAAATGTAGTCAAATGTGCAGGAGCTCTTAGGGAACTCTAATAGGCGATCACAAAACAGTGGAGATTTATTTAATGTCTCCCTTTCAGGAGGATATATTGTTGGTTCAGCTGCAAGTTCTTAACTTTCTCATATTTTATATACTCTGGCCATCACGGATCGCCACAAGGCCTGTTGCATGGTGTGATTTAAAATGTGTTCTGATTAAGTGTACAGAAGTGGTCCTGTTCCCCAGTGGAGGAAGGAGAGGAACATCATAAATATACATTGTTTAAGTGTAAATTCTACTTCGCACTCATAGGCTATATTGTACTTGCATGTTTTATGCTCTGTTGGTACTTTGAAAAAATTCATTTCATGTGGGGCATGTCCAGGGATCTAACCAGGAGCCAGGCAGTAAGGACGCCTTAGAACTTTTCCCCTAGAATTCGCGATAGGGGCAGAATGGGGAGAGCAGAGGAAGGGAGTCCACGGAACAGGTCTCTCCTGCTGACCGGCATGCAGCAGGCGCAGTCTCAGCCCGCAGCCAGGAGGGGCAGCGCGCACTGCCTGCTTCCCCACACCACGGCGCCCGCTCTACCTGGCTGCTAGGTAATGAGGCCAGGCCAAGGAGCGCCGACAGCGTCTTTCTCCAGGGTCTCCGGCTCATGGGAACGTCCATGTGGTCAAACTTCTGGGTGGCCCTGATCTCCCCTGCTCCCCGTTTCCGTGCTGGGCGTGGGGCTCGGGGACCTCTGTGAGCCTAGGATCCTGAAGTCTTGGGTCCTTCCCAGGCCCGGCAGGATGCCTCTGGACCCCGCCGCCTTCCATCCTGGCTTTCAGGACGTGCGTCCCCTGGAGGCACGGAGGGAAGGGGCAGGAGCCTGCACCGGGCAGTGGAGCTGGGCTCCTGTTCTCCCCGTGGGCGAGGCAGCGCTATGCACCCCGAAGCACAGCTCACGTAACTCAGGCAGTAAACACGTGCGGAACAAGAAATAGGTGGTACACCCCAATGCGGAGGGATGCAAAATGTAAAGGGCAGAGGAGCAGACCCTGTCTGTCTGTCTGTCTTGTATCATCTATCTATCATCTGTCTATCATCCATCTATCATTGATCTATCATCCATCATTGATCTATCATCAGTCATTTATCTATCTTCTATCATTTATCATCTATCTATTATCTATCATCCATCTATCATCGATCTATCATCGATCTATCATCAACCTATCATCTATCTACCTATCATCTATTTATCATCTATCAACTATCTGTCTATATCATCCATCTATCTATCATCTATCATCTATCCGTCGTCTATCTGTCATCTATCTATCGTCTACCTATCTATCATCTATCTATCGTCTCTTTAGCGGCCATTGCTGCTCGGTCAGTGCTGCTGTCTGGCGTCCCCTGTCACTGAGAACCCAAGGCTCTCTGGGCTCCTAGATGATAAACTTCAAGTCACACTTGAAATCCTGTGCTTGGACGTGTTGGGTTATAGTGAAGACAGCGTGGCACACACGCCTTGTGGGATGAAAGCCTGCTGTGACTCTTAAGCAAGACCCCGAGTGTTTTTACTAAGTGAAACAGATAAAGAGCATTGGGTCAGCCTCAGATGTCTTGCAGATTGAAGTCAGTCACAGTTTTTGACTGAATAACTCCAAGTCATCTCTCAGCACTCAGGACTTTCACATTTTGGAATTGCAGAGTGGAGCGAGAGTCCGCGGCCCTAACCAGGGCATGGGGAGGAGCGGGAACAAGGTTGTCTCTGTCCGTGACGCACGCGTGCCTCTTGGGCTTCAAGCACGGTAACATCGCTTTCTTCGCTGCAGCACACACTTCCACAGAAAAGAAGCAGGCTTTGGTGTGAAATCAGCTCAATGATATTCAGGAATTTAAAAACAAACAGGGGCTTCTGTCTCTCAGCCATGGACTGTGCAGCCACTGAGCTCTCTGCAGGGTAGGAACGGAGCCCAGGGCTGGGTGCACGCTCCGGGAAGGGGACCTCTGCCTTCCATGTGCTGGGGCGTGGTGGACAGTGACGGACAACTGGGCCAGCGCTACACCGGGGGACACGGTGCTTCCGGAGCACGGACAGGAGAGCCAGCGTGGGCGGAGCGGGGGGAAGGCAGCTGGAGGGACAGCACGCGGGGGAGCAAGGTGCGGGGTGGGGAGGTACCCTGGGGGCCGGCAAAGCAGCTGCGTCGGAGGGGCTGGCAGTGGGTGCTGGCGCACAGGCTGGGGAAGGCACCCGGGGACGCGGGAGCCATGGGCCGAGCCAGTGCTGGCCGCAGCCGCCTGGCAGCCTTTGCTGCTGCCCTCTTTTGTGGGCCCCTGCCCTGCCACTTCCAGCTCCTAGAGCCCGGGAGCTGCGGCTGCTGGCAGCTCCCAGGTGCCGCGCACACTTCTTTGATCAAACTGCTCCTAACACTGGGTGCAGGCCACTCAGGGCCGGCTGGCTGCCACAGGTAGAGACCCTGAGCAATGCCAGCAGCTGCCTGAGGCCGTGGCACAGACTTGGCCAGCGCCCAGGCTTTGTTCCAGGCTCTGTGCCCCCACCTCTCCCCGGCACACCCCTTAGGGCACAGACCGGTGTGGGGCGCTTTCTGTCAGCCTCAGTGATGGTTTAATGGTCCAGAAGAAAGCAAAAAATAATTTTGCCCTCATCCTGTTCTAGGACGTTTGGTTTTTGGGAAGCATCACTGTGTATTACGAATTCTGCTATGCATTCGGAGGTTTTCTAAAGTGACTGCAGGGCCAGTTAACACTTTGCGCTGCAATTGCAGTCAGTAAAATTGGCCAAGCGACCTCCCAGAGCAAAACACAGGAAACTGTGGAGAAACGGAGGCTGCAGTGGGGACAGATATTTCTTGTAGCTACTCAGGAATTTCTTGTGTGGTCCTGGGATAATTGCATGTGGTGAAACGGTTTTGCTCCAACCTCTTTCAAGCCCCTGCCGTCTCTCTGGAAGACTCGCCCGTCGCTATGCAGGACGGCTGTGCTGGGGAGCCCTTCGCGTCTGCCCCGCGTCTGTGGGTCCCAACCCTTCCCCTCCTCTACCAACCCAGGTACGCTGGGAAGCGAGCAAATTCTGTAGGGCTTTTCCATCAAAAGAGCTTTCACTGTCCACGGCTAGGTGGATAAGGAAACTGTGATGTGCACACACGATGAAGTTCTATTCAGTTGTGGAGAAGAACAGTCAAGGTTGTCCAAAAAACAGATGGAACCAGGGAACACCTTGGTAAACGCAATAAGCCAGACTCAGAAAAGTTAAGGATCACGTGTTTTCTCTTATCCAAGGAACCTAAAAGATAATTAAAAAGAGCAAGACAGGAAACCAGAAGGCAGACTGTGTCCTAAGATGGGGAAGGGGGTGGAGGAGACCCCCTTCATGGGGTCATGGGGAGCTGGGAATGACCTGAGTCAGCTATGCGTGTGCAGCAATGCGCCAGACTAACCTGTGACTGTGACTGAGATGCCCGGATAGAAAAGACAGCTAAGGTCGTGACTCGGGGAAGTGCAGCATAAGCGTGGGGACCAGGGGCCAGGCTGGGGCACAGGAGAAGCCGCCGCGCAGGGCCCCTGCCTGGCCCTGGGTGAGCCTCTGGGGACCTGCGCCGGGTCCTCCCTGGAGCTCTCCCGTCTCCCACCACGTCTTCATCCTCTCCTCTCCCTTTCACCCAGTTGTTAACTTGCTATTTCTCTTAGTTACAGAGTCCTGCTCCCTAACTGGCTGACGGTTTCTTTGCGACCCTGGGTGGCAACCTGGACACCCGGCCTCTCCTGTCTCTCCTCAGTTCCCTTGGGACCTCCAGTGCCCAAGCCTGCCCTGTCGGGTCGTGAATGACGTCCCTGGGGCCACCTGCAGTGACATCAAACACGCGCTCATTGTCCCCTCCCTCCCAGGCCCCCTGGATGCTCGTCCTCTGACCCTGAATCTGGAGTATTCAGGATTTGGCTCCTGTGTGTGCCTGTGTGTGTGCG
The DNA here is from genome assembly GCA_004363535.1 of Dasyprocta punctata. Taxonomy (NCBI): domain Eukaryota; kingdom Metazoa; phylum Chordata; class Mammalia; order Rodentia; family Dasyproctidae; genus Dasyprocta; species Dasyprocta punctata. The sequence goes on from RJWM01049036.1 coordinate 5,969, forward strand.
CCTGTGTGTGTGTTCCTGTGTGTGCCTGTGTGTGTGTTCCCGTGTGTCTGTGTCTGTGTGTGTGTTCCTGTGTGTGTCTGTGTGTGTGCGCCTGTGTGTGTGTTCCTGTGTGTGTCTGTGTGTGTGCGTCTGTGTGTGTGTTCCCGTGTGTGTCTGTGTCTGTGTGTGTGTCTGTGTGTGCCTGTGTCTGTTTGTGTGTGCACCTGTGTGTGTGTGTGTGTGAAGAGCTCAGAGCTCTCACAGTGAGCTATGTCCTCAGCCCTTTTTTATATTTTATTTTGCTATTTTGATCTTTTGACACAGGATCTCTCCAAGTTATCCAGGACTGGCACAAACTTGAGGTCCTCCTGCCTCAGCCTCCCAGAGTGCTGGGCTGATAGATGTGTGCTGCCACGCTTAGCTTAGGGCTGAGGTCTCAGACCTCTTCTCTTCCTGTCTACAGCCCTCCCTTCTCCTGGCTGTGAACACACGTGTGCGTGTGCGTGACCCTGTTTACACGCGGGCTTAGTGCCTCCCGGGACCCTGCAGACCCCTGTGGGGCAGCTCCAGTGTGAACCTCCACGCGGTGTCAGTCGGGCGATTCTCCATCTCTGTGCTTTCTGACTCCTCCCCCACGGGCTTTTCTGTCACCATTGATTGCACCACTGTTAAATTTCCATCTAAAACGGCACTAGCCGGGCATGGTGGCACACTCCTGTAATCCCGGCACTCAGCAGGCTGAGGCAGGAGGGTTGTTGCAAGTTCGAGACCAGCCTGGGCTACAAAGTGAGGTCAAGGCCAGCCTGAACTGTGCAGCAAGACCCTGTCTCAAAAAAACAAAAAATGTAAAATATAAATAAAAAATAAGATGGTGCAAAGCCTCAGGCATGTGAAGGGATTGCAGGCGGGGGCAGGCTCAGTCCGGGGGACGGCCGTGGGGCGCGGAGCCTCCCTGGCTCCCCACGTCTGCCTCACTGCCCCGAGGCGAGTGCTGCCTCCACCAGGCCTCTCGCCGTGGCTGAAGACCGGCTCCGTGAGCTCCCAGAGCCACAGTGGTCATCGCCTCCTTCCCACCGTGGCATCCTGTATGGCGTCTTGGTGAGGGGCCGCAGCAGCCTGGGGCCAGGCCAGGCCTTCCGTGGCGGGGCCTAGCTCACCTGCGGCTCCCTGTCCTGCCGCCCCGGCCGCCCGCGCACTCCGGGCCCTGACGTGGCCCCCGTGGCCTTGGCCCTGGGCCCGCCGTGCTGACCCTCCTCGCCCTGCCTCTCCATGCGCTGGCCTGGGCCGCTGCGCCCCGTCCCTCCTTCTCTGCGGTCACCCTGGAGCCCCCAGCGTCGTATAAGCCTCGGCCAGGTCCTGCCTGGAGTCAGAGCTCAGCCAGGGCGGTGGTGCTGCGTCCCCTGCGCACTGGTGCGTCCCAAGCTCTGGGCTCAGCACCGTGGCCCAGTGGGCTCTTGGTAAACAGCAGCCGACGAACGGGTGAAAATCAGCGTGTGATGTGTTACTCTAGGGTGTGCGCCCCTTCGATCAGCAGGCCTGACCCGCTGGAGCCGTTGCCGACCTTTCTCTCCGAGGTGGCCTAGGTTGGCAGTGGTGGAGCGGCCACCAGGTGGCTGGCAGTGGGCGGGTGGAGCTGCCCCACAGGCCAAAGCTGCCCCACTGCCGGAGACCTCGGCGCCCTCCGCGACCTCACGCTCCGCATCTGCTCTGCATGCTCGGCATCCGTCCTCCTCCTGGTCTTAGGGGTGTCTGCGAGGCCCTGGATGCTGCCTCCTGCCCTGGTGACAGGTCTGCAGCCTGGGGATCATGAAGGGTCAGGCTGGATGGCTCGCTCCACTGCTGGGAGGTGACCGCGGTTCCCTTTGTTCCCGACAGGGAAAGATGGTCTCGAAATCACTAGCACAGTGCAATTCCCAAGAACAGCCTTACACGCTTTTCATTTCCTCCAGCCGTGATCACGCTTCCCTGAGATCGGGCCGGGGGTCTCCCCGAGGGCCCCCGAGGCCACTTTCTTGCTCTATATTGGATCTCACACTCTGTGGATGAGGCCCTCGCAGGCCTGGCTTCCTGTGGCAGCAGGAAATGCTCATTCCGGGGGTAATAAATCCTCATACGATACTGAGCTGAACTCCTGGGGCGCAAGCGAGGTGCCGAGTGAGGCCTCTGGCCCGGCCTGTGGCTCCCCAAGCGGTCTGCAGGACGAGGTGGTCACTCTCTGCCGATGGAGAAAGGCCACCCCGGGGACCTCAGGAATGAGAAGCACTGCTTGACACCAGGCAGCACGTCACCTGCACCTCCGCCCTTTGGGGGAGGGAGGGCACCAGGCTGGGTGAAGCCAGAGTCCCAGGAACTGAATTTGAGACCCACCCCGCCTGGTTCTCAGGACTTCCCTAACTTCCTGGAGAAAAAAATAAGTTAGTTACCTTGTAAGCAATATGTGATCCAGGGAAGTTTGCGGGTGCAGTGAGGAACACAGTCACAGAGGTAGAATCCACTGGATGAGCCGCTTTCTCGAGCTCAGCGTTAGGGACCGGCAGAAACTGGCCAGGGAAGCCGGGGTCACGCAGGGGGAGGCGTCACCACGGCAGCTGCATGCCCTGGCTTTGCCAAGGTGCAGAAGGTTCATCTGCAGGAATGCTTGGCTCCTGGGCCGCAGGAAGGAGAAGCTGGAAGACACCCGGACACCTTGGGCAAAACCCTCTCCTTGTTTGTTTTCAGGGCCTGCTTTGCCCGGTGAGGTGGGATCAGAACATATGTTGAGTATTTAAATTTTAAAAAATTAGTATGGAGAAAACTTATGGCTTGGGAGATACTTTGTGGACCATGTTTCAGGGTGGGCAAGACTCAATGTCTCTAACCTACCTCAAAATCCTCCCCTGTGTTTCAAACACACTCGTCCCCCAATTCTTGCCTCTCTCTGAAGCAGGTCTGAAGTCCTCTTTCCTGAGAGTCTTTACAAGGTCTGATCAAAAACACAGTGACTGCGGCTGCGAGCCCCATCCAATGGAAAAGCAGCTGCCTAGAAAATTTATGCTGTGTCCTCAACCACCGCATTCATCAGAGCTGGCACCGGCTGACTTCTGACTCTTCCCCAAAGTCAAAACGATCATGAAAGATAAATGTTTTGAATCAGTTCAAAATATCAAGGCAGCCAGGACGGCACAACTAGACAATCATGAAAGAGCCTTCAGAGCTCTTTCAGCAAAGGTGGGACCAATGATGTAAGGGAGGGAGATTCACGGCAGTGTATCTTTTACTGTAATACATTTTAAAAATTTAAATATTCACTGTAATTTTGACCACATCTCATATTTTATGAGTCTCTTCTACAGAATTAGGGACTGTCTTATTTCAAAGCATCTTTAAGTCTCTTTCTTTCTTTCTTTCTTTCTTTCTTTCTTTCTTTCTTTCTTTCTTTCTTTCGAGACAGGGTCTCTCTATGCAGTTCAGGCTGGCCTTGGACTCACTGTGTAGCCCAGGCTGGCCTCGAACTCATGGAGATCCTCCTGCCTCAGGGTCCCTGGGGCTGGGATTACAGGTGTGCGTCATCATCTGGAATCTTCTCAGATATCATCCCATCTGAGCCTTCTACTTGCCAAAACGGGAAGTGAAGCCCTGCTTACATCTTGCCCACCCAGTGTCCACAACTACAGAGGAGCAGCGGCGGCCACACCAGCACAGTGACAACTACTGCTTCCGGCCACCCCGCAGCACCATGGCCCTGCACCCTCTTTAGGAAACCCACACGGCTTTCAAATACACACTGCGCCTTAGTTGTTCTGTTCCCTTTGCAAACTAAGCCAAGCCATAGAGGAATATGATCCCACTTTATAGTCAAGGAATTGATCAGGGCCGGTCTGCAGTAAATGACTGTGTTCTCAGGGGCTGGAGCGTGTACAAGGCGCGTCTCAGTTCTTTTGCATCCCCTCTGGTCCTCTCCCTTCCCCTCCAACTCTTGGTCCCCTCCACATTTGCAGAGATTGACGGCTGTGGGCTTTTCTTATGCCAGATGTCTTCGTCCCCATTCTGGTTTTACTGCTCTCCTGGAATTCTTAAAGCCGCTCTCCCACGGGCTAGCAGCAGGGGATGCTTAGGCCCGAAGGCTGCAGACCTGCCACAAACTCGGCGTCACAGACTCTTCACAGAAACCCCTGTTTCGGCCCTGCTGCTGAGAACCCGGACCTCTGCTCTCCACCGTGCACTCTGGGGAGTCAGGCAACCCCGCCCGCAGGGCTGAGTTTTGCACCCCGATGCCCTCAGGTCTGCAGATTGGGAGCAGGAGCGCCATGTCCTGCGCTCCACAGGTTGTCGGTAAACGAGGCCCCACGCTCTGCTGCCCAGATCCTGTTGTCGCCATGCCATGGCAAGCACGAGACATCTGCAACGTGGAGAAGCTGGGCACTCCCCTCCGCGGAGGCTGGGGCCAGGCCGAGGCTCCCCTGCACGGGGGCCGCCAGGCCGGGGGGAAGGCGCCAAGGGGCCTCTCTGGGTGAAAGGCTGTCTCATCGGCTGGCTCAAAACACTCTGACATCTAATTTCTGGGCGAGTGGAGAAGCTTTCTCTTCCCTTTCATGCATTTTGCTGACTTTTCTATTTTTAATTTAAATGTATTTTCGCTGTATAGGTGAACATAAGCTTGTGCATATCTGGGGGCACCCTGGGCGTACACATCATCAAGGCGAGCACGAGGGCCTCGAAGGTGCAGACGTTCTCCATAGCGACCACGTCCGGCTGCCGCTCTGCTGTCGCCGTGGTCACCAGCGACTGTCTTTGGAAAGCAGGCAAGGCCGTGGATTTTGGCCTGCTCTTCACGCTTTCTCCGGAAACTCCAGAAGCAACTCAACGGCTTCACAAGATAAAACCGGCTGCCTTGAGGGTGGCTGATTCCCTCACGCCCGGGATCTACGACGCGACCCAAGGCTGGTTCACTCGTTTCAGCTGGAGTTAGGTGCGGGAGGAGGTTGACAGATTCAGGGAGCTTGCAGGAAGAGCCGAGAGCTGGGCTCCTGTCCTGCCCGCAGTGCCCACTCCGAGCGCCCGGCCTTGACGTCCAGTCTCTGCTGCCCTCGAGCCGCTGCCAGCCTGGGGCACCACCTTAAAGCCTGGCACCCTCCCTCTCTGCACCCTGCTGCCCGCCGGGTCCGTCTGCTCGCCCTTCTCGGGGTGAATAGCGAAGGGAGGGAGAAGTGTACACACAGCGCCCAGCCGAAAATGACTTTAGCACAGAGTTTATTTAATACATCCTCCAAATTGTATTTTGAAGCCTCTGTTAACAAGAAAGCACTCTCTTTTTGAGCTGCGGGAGTGTTTTATAAATGGAATTTGC
>RJWM01049037.1:0-11267 GCA_004363535.1 Dasyprocta punctata
GGCTGAGGCAAGAGGATCACCATGAGTTTAAGGCAAGCCTGGGCTACATAGTGAGACTCTGTCTCAAGAAAAATGTTTTCCATTTTATTGTGGTTCTTTCTGAAGTCTATGTAATGTCTCATTGATCTGTTTTTATACATTCATGCCAATGCTACAGTTGATTACTGTGGTTTTAAGATAAGTTCTGAAATCAGGTAACATTACATTTCCAATTCTGTTTTTTTCATTCCCAAAGATGTTTTAGCTATTTTATGTACTTTGCATTTCCACATAAATTTCAGAATCAAGTTTTTAATTTCTGTAAAAATTCTGCTAATTTGACTCCTGGAAGCCAGACGCAAGGTCCAGGTGGTGCCACACTCCGGAGTGCACTCTGCCTAGCTGCCTGGGTCTGGGAGGTCTCGGCCCCCACCCAGTAAGGTGGAGGATCCAGCAGCATACTCCGGGAGTGTGCCCTCACTAGCTGTGCAGAGGATTCAGCTCTGCCCAGTCCCACATCTCAGTGCAACCCACGAGAGGAATGCCTGGCCAGCCTCACAGGACACAGAGCCCAGCATCCCAGAGTAACCCAACAAAATACATCAGGGGAATATGTGGCCAGCCTCACAGACCACAGAGCACAAGTGTCCAGCGCCATAGTCTGGGGGTGTGCCCCGGCTAGCCACATGGATATTGGAGTTTGAAGCTCTACCAAACACAGTGTTCCAGTACAATTCATCAGGAGGCTTCCTGCCCAGCCACACAGGTCCCAGAAGAAAATGACAAAATGAAAGACCAAGAGGCAGTCTCAATCCACCAGCCCACTGAAAACAAACCTGAGACACTGAAATGGAAGACGCTGGAAGTCACACAACTGAACTTTCTGAAATGATAGCAAATGCAGTAAAGAAACAACTCTATGAAGCTATAGAGAAACTCAAATCAGTAATAATCTCTCAGCTTAAAAATGAAATGACAATCATTATGAAAAAAATGTGTGTATCTAAAGATCAAGATAAAAAAATAGAACATAAAAAATGATGGAAACTTTGAATGAACAATATAAGACACAAATAGAATTCATGAAACAGATTCAAAGGGAAATGCAGGAAATGAAAAACTCCATGGAAATTTTGAAAAACCGCTTAAATGAAGCTGAAGATAGAATCTCAGATCTTGAAGACAACATGGGAGCTTATGATCATGAAAGAAAAGATCTCTTAAAAATAACAAAGATCCAGGAAACAAAAATTCAACAGCTGCAAGATGATGCCAAGAGAAATAACATAAGATTAATAAGCATAAATGAAAAAGCAGGGGTCAATACTAATGACCTGTGAAGACTATTCACAGAGTTAACAGCAGAAAATTTTCCAAACATGGGAAGAGAATCTGATACACAGATAAATGAGGCATACAGAACCCCAATTAACCATAACCAAAATAAACCTTCACCCAGACATATGATAATTAGGCTATCAGAAATACAGTACAAGAACAAAATATTAAAAGCTGTCAGAGAAAAGAAACAGATCACCGCCAGGTGTGGTGGTGCACGCCTTTAATCCCAGCACTCGGGAGGCTGAAGTAGGAGGAGCACTGTGAGTTCAAGGCTGGCTTGGGCTACAATGCGAGTGTAAAGCCGGCCTGAGCTACATAGTGTGGCCCTGTTTCAAAAAAGTAGGGCTGGGAGTTTGGCTCAGTGGTTTAAGTGCCTGTCTGGCAGGCGCGAGGTTGTGAGTTCAATCCCTGGTGCCAAAAAAAACAAAAACAACAACAACAACAAAAAAGATCACCTATGAAGGAAAGCCTATCAGAATCATGGCAGACTGGCAGACTTCTCAACACAAACCTTCTAAGTTAAGAAGAGCTTGAAGTATTTCAAATCCTGAAAGAAAACAATTTTCAACCCAGATTGATGTACCCTGCAAAACTATCCTTAAAAATTGATGGAGAAATAAGATACTTCCATGACAAAGAACAACTGAAGAAATTTATGGCCACTAAACCAACATTACAAAGAGGACTGAAAGACACTCTAGAAAGAGACAAAGATAGCTACAATCTTAAGAATAACAACAAAAGGAAACCACTAAGCAGGGCAAATAATTAAACAGAAAATGTAGAAAATCAACAAAAGAAAAATATCATGAGAGGGATGAGTCAGTACATATCAGTTACATCAATCAATGTAAATGGTCTCAACTCACCAATAAAAAGAAACAGACTAGCAGAGTGGGTTAAGAAACAAAATCCAAAAATATGCTCTGTACAAGAAACACATTTAACTCAAAAGGAAATTAACAAACTAAAAATCAAAGGCTAGAAAACAATACTTCATGCAACAGAAATCCAGAAAAAAGCAGGGGTAGCTATTATGTTTGCATACAATGTGAACTTCAAACCAAAAATTATCAAAAGAAATAAAGAAATTCACTACATACTTGTTAGGGGAAAACTTCAAGAGGAAGAGATTACAATCATAAATATATATGCAACAAATATGGGAGCACCCAACTATGAAAGACAATCCTTAATAGACATGAAAAACCAAATAAGCAATAATAAAGTTAATACTCCACTGTCACAGAGAGACAGATCAACCAAACAAAAAATCAGCAAAGAAATAACAGAACTGAATCAAACTTATAAACAAATGGACCTAGTAAATGTGTACCGAGTATTCCACCCATCAACATCAGAATACACATTCTTCTCAGCTGCACATGGGTCATTCTCTAAAAGAGATCATATACTGGTCCACAAAACATGCTTAAGTAAACGCAAAGGAACTGAAATAATTCTATGCATATTATCTGACCATAGTGCAGTAAATTGGAAATGAATGACAAAAAAACCTACAATAACCCCATAAACACATGGAAATTAAATAATACTCTCCTAAATAATCAGTGGGTCACAGAAGAAATTAAATAATATCTACAATTGAATGACAATGCAAATACAAATTACTGAAACCTGTGGGACACAATGAAAGCAGTCCTCAGAGGGAAATTTATAGCACTAAACTCCAACATCAGAAACATGGAAAGAACACACATAAACAACCTAATGCTGCACCTCAAACTTCTAGAAAAAGAAGAGAAAGTCAAGTCCAAAGCCCAAAGAAGGGAGGAAATTATCAAGATTAGAGCAGAAATCAATGCAATTGAAACTAAGAAAACAATACAAAGAATTAATGAATCAAAGAGTTGGTTCTTTGAAAGAGTAAATAAAATCGATAAGCCCCTAGCCAACCTTATCAAAAAGAGGAAAGAAGAAAACTCAGATTCATGCAATAAGAAATTAAAAGGGTGAAATCACTACAGACCCTGTGGAAATACAGAAGACCATCAACACCTACTTTGAAAACCTTTACTCACATAGATTTGATAACACAGAAGAAATGGACAGATTCCTAGAAACCTATGAATTACCAAAACTGAATCAAGAAGTTGTAAAACTGCTGAATAGCCCAATTTCAGCTACTGAAATTGAAAATGTAATTAGGACCCTACCAACAAAGAAAAGCCCAGGCCCTGATGGATTCACCACTGAATTCTACAAGAAATTTAGGGAAGACTTAATGCCAACGCTCCTCAAACTCTTCAATGAAATTGAAAGGGAAGTGTCTCCCTAACTCATTCCTGGAAACAAGTATTACCCTAATACCAAAACCAGAGAAAGACCCAACCAAAAAAGAAAATTACAGGCCAATCTCCCTCATGAATGTAGATGCAAAAATCCTCAATAGAATACTGACAAATAGAACGCAGAAAGTTATCAGGAAGATTATACACCATTATCAAGTGGGATTCATCCCAGGAATGCAGGGATGGTTCAACATATGCAAATCAATAAATGTAATACACCATATCAACAGGGTCAAGGACAAGAATCACATGATCATCTCAATAGATGCAGAAAAAACTTTTGACAAAATCCAACACCCATTCATGATAAAAACCCTACAGAAAATCAGAATAGATGGTCTCTACCTCAACCTGATAAAAGCCACATGTCATAAACCAACAGCCAACATCTTACTAAATGGAGAAAAACTGAAAACTTTCAACCTAAAATCAGGAAGAAGACAAAGATGTCCATTATCACCACGCCTGTTCAATATAGTACTGGAAATCTTAGCCAGAGCAATTAGACAAGAGAAAGAAATAAAGAGAATAAGGATAGGAAAGGAAGAAGTAAAATTATCATTACTTGTAGATGATATGATATTCTACATAGAAGACCCCCAAAAATCCATTAAAAGACTTCTAGAAGTAATAACCACATTCAGTAATGTTGCTGGATACAAGGTGAATATTCAAAAATCAATAGTATTCCTGTAAACAAACAACAAAGTCACTGACAGAGAAAAAAGGGAAACCACACACTTCACTATAACATCCAAAAAAATTAAATACTTAGGAATCAATCTAACAAAGGAAGTAAAAGATCTATACAGTGAAAATTACATTACTCTAAAGAAGGAAATTGAAAAAGGTTTCAGAAAATGGAAAGATGTTCCCTGTTCATGGATAGGAAGAACAAACATCGTGAAAATGGCCACTCTCCCAAAATTATGATACAGATTTAATGCAATGCCAATCAAAATACCACTTGCCTACCTTACAGAGCTAGAGAAAGCATTCCTGAAATTCACCTGCAACCAGGAGAGACCTAGAATAGGAAAGGCAATTCTGGGCAACAAAGCGAAGGCAGGAGGCATCACAATCCCCAACTTGAAACTATACTACAAAGCCACTGTGATAAAATCAGCATGGTACTGGAATCAAAACAGACCTGAAGATCAGTGGAATAGATTAGAAGATACAGCCATAACTACAAACACACTTAGCCACCTCATCTTTGACAAAGGGGCCAACCATGTACATTGGAAGAAAGATAGCCTCTTTAACAAATGGTGCTGGAAAAACTGGCTTTCTATATGCCATAAACTAAAACTAGATCCATGTCTATCACCATGCACTAAAATAAAGTCAAAATGGGTCAAAGATCTGAATATTAAAACAAAGACACTAAGCTTACTAGAAGACAAAGTAGGTAAAAATCTTATTTTTTTTTAAAGATAGTAAAATACAACAGAACAAAGTCAATCAAAACAAAGCAGTAGAACTGGTACAGAATTTCAAAGATTGACAATGTGAGTACAATATCTACTATAGTATATCTTGTTATCCTCAGATCAGCCGGCCATTCCAACAGGTGTAGTAGAATTGAATAAAAAACAAAACAGAATAAAACCAATAAAAACAGAATATGAAATAAAGCAAAAAAAAAAAAAAGAAAGAAAAACATTAATGAACAGTAAAGCAAAACGGTAAGAACCACACTGGACCTTGAAGACAAGACAGAAGAGAGTTCCCCATATTTGCCACACTGCCCACTGTCATCCTCCAAAAAGATGCTCAAACTGCCGATCAGAGGCCTGCAAAATCTACGAAAAAATACTAGCATTTAGTTGCTCAATGTTCCTTAGTTGCTATCAATTTACCCAGACCTCAGAACCAGCAGGTTGCTTACTGGCGTGGGGGGGAGGATTATGTCCTTGATTCCAAGCCCCCGCACCGGCACCACACGGGCCCAGCAGGTTGGGGCCTGGACGGGCCCATTCTGGTTCTCCTCTGGGGGTCTGTGTGGAGCCTGGGCCCCCGGAAGGTGGATCAGTTCTCTCTTGTGAGCCGGCGCTGTGTGGGCCCAGCAGGTTGGGGCCCAGATGGGCCCATCTGGTTCTCCTCTGGGTGTCCGTGTGGGGCCCGGGCCCCCAGAAGGAGGATCAGTTCTCTCTTGATGTGAGCTGGCGCCATGCGGGCCCAGTGGGTTGTGGTCCAGATGGGTCCATCTGGTTCTCCTCCGGGGGTCCATGTGGGGCCCGGGCCCCCGGAAGGTGGATCAGTTCTCTCTTGATGTGAGCCAGCACTGCGTGGGCCCATTCTGGTTCTCCTCTGGTGGTCCGTGCAGAGCCCGGGCCCCCAGAAGGCAGATCAGTTATCTCTTGTTGTCAGTAGGTAGAAATCTTGATGACATAGGAGTAGGCAGAGAGTTCATGAACAAAAATCAAATTGCACGGGAAACACTTCCCAGAATCAACAACTGGGATCTCATCTTACTAAAAAGTTTTTGCATGTCAAAGGAAATCTCCAACAGAGTGAAAAGAAAACCCACGAACTAGGAAAGTATCTTAACCAATTGTCTATCAGACAAAGGACTTCCATCTAAAACATATACAGAATTAAAAGAAATCAGGCCCCTAAAATTCAAGGACCCAATCCAAAAATGGGCATCTGAGATGAATACACACTTCTCTGAGAAAGAAATACAAGTAGCAAAAAAAATATGAAAAAGTGCTCAACATCAATGGTCATTTAGGAAATGCAAATTAAAACAACACTCAGATTCCATCTCACTCCAGAAAGAATGGCCAAGATTAAAAAATCAACCAACAACAAATGCTGGAGAGGCTGTGGGGAAAAAGGAACTCTTCTCCACTGTTGGTAGGAGTGTAGACTGGTGCAACCACTGTGGAAATCAGTGTGGAGATTCCTCAAGAAGCTAGGATTAGAGATCCCATTCAACCCAGCTATCCCACTTCTGTGTATTTTCCCAGAAGAATTTAAAACATCATACCACAGTGATATTTGTGCACCCATGTTTATAGCAACCCAATTTGTAATAGCCAGATCTTGGAAACAACCCAAGTGCCCATTAATCAAGGAATGGTTAAAAAAGATGTGGTATTTTTATACAATGTAGTACTACTCAGCTATTGAGAAAGATTGCATTGAGACTTTTATAAGTAAATGGACATGACTTGAGACCATACTCATAAGTGAGATAAATCAAACCCACATGTTTAAATACCGAATTGTCTGTCTCCCTAGTGTAAGAAACTGAAAAAGTATATATGATCTAAAATCTACAATAAATACTATGTAAGGGTAAAAAACTGCTCAAAGAGCAAAAGTAATTGGGAAGGTAAAAGGGGGAAAGAGGGAAAGGAAATGGAAAAAGATAAAAATTTGTATATATGTATATGTAAGATAACTAAAATGAACATACTGCTGAATGTATTAGTTATTGAGAAAGAATGTTAATACTCATATGATTAGATCAATTTTACATATCTATTATCTGTTAATGTAAACAATCATTTTGAAGGTATGATATGCAATATTGCAACCATTATCAAGTTTCTATCATCCAGTTTTGTAAACCTATAATGTTACTGTTGTGCATTTGCTCTAGTCGTTTGTCTCCTTTGCTTTTTGTCATTCTTATATGTGTCTTTTTTCTCTTAAATAAAAAAAATTCTGCTAATTTTATCAAAAGTATATCAAATCTAGAAAAAAAATTCTAGAAAAAATAACAAATAAATCCAAGAACTGACAAAAATTATAATACATCCTTATGAAGGGGCTTTATGTAGAATTGGTTTAGTCTGTAAAACCCGATCAATTTAATTCAATTTTTAGAGCAATGAATTTTTAAAACTTTTACTCTGTGTTCATGAAAGATATGGGTCTATGGCTATCTTTTCTGTCTTTTTTTGTTTTGTTTTGTTTTGTTTTTGTCTTTTTGAGATAGGGTTTCACTATGTGGTCCAGGATGGCCTTGCACTCACTTTTTAGCCCAGGCTGGCCTTGAACTCACAGCAATCCTCCTGCCTCAGCCTCCCAAGTGCTGGGATTACAGGCATGCCCAGTTCTGGTTATCTTTTCTTGTAATATCTTTGTCTAGTTTTGAAATCAGGGTAATGCTGGAGAGAATTTATATCATAATAATTTTGAGTCTTCCAAACTGTGAATAAAACTTTCTTTCTATGTATTTAGATCTTTAATTTTTCTCACCAATGTTTTATAGCTTTTGATATACAGATTTGTCCTTAAGTGTTTCATAATTTTGATTCTCTTGCAAATGTTGTTATTTTAATTTCAGTTTATAATATGCTGCCAATCTATAGAGATATAACTGCTTTTTGTACAGTGATCTTGTATCTTTCATATTTACTCATCCTTCAGTTCTAGTAGTTTATTTGTAGATTCCATCAGATATTTTACATAGACAACCATGTTGTCTGTGAAAAAAGGCAACCCTAATCTTTTCATCTAGAAGTCTTTCCTTTTTCTTTTTGCAGGAGGGCAGCTGGCTGCACTTGCTAGGACCTCCAGCACAATGTGAAATAGCAAAGGGGAGGGCACATTCCTCGTCTGGTCTCTGATCATAGAAGAGCACTTAGTCTTTCACATTCAGTTCAACATCTGTAGGCTTTTCATCAATGTCTTTTATCAGGCTCCGTTAATTCTCTTTTAATTCTAGTTTGCAGAGATTTTTTTTTTTGGAACAGAAGAAAATTAACAAATTAAAGTAAAACAAGTTCACAGCAAGCCAATAGGAGAGTAACAATAATCAGCACATTGCATATTGTTATATTCTTTTTATGTTTATATATTTTTTATTTTATTAGTGCATGTTTGCAGTTCGTATAGTTTACAATCATCTTGGGGAAGAGTTACCTGTACACACTTCAGCTTGTTTCTTATTTTAAAATTCCCTTCCCCTGCCCTGCTCCCCTTGCTTCCCCTCCAATTCCCCTACCCCATTTTTTATTCTTGTAGATATTATTAATTAGCTCATGCTATGGCATATAATGTTTACATTAATTGAAGATTTCAGCTTCTTGTACACAGCAAACCTTTATTCTACTTTTTTCCCCTTCCCCTCCTCCTCACCCCTTGTACTTTTCTCCTTGGGTCACTTATCTATTAAAAGAGATCCATCTCCTTGTCCCGTTCTACCTATCCTTTATTATTCTCTCTGTACTTTGCCTCACTCAAATGAGACATACCATATATTACTTAAACTGATGTGTCTGGTTTATTTCACTGAACATAACATTTTCCAGGTCCATCCATTTTCTTACAAATGTCTCAAATCTGTCATTCTTTATAGCAGAGTAATATGCTATTATATGTAGACACCACATTTTCTTTATCCAATCATCTGTTGATACAAGGTGTTTCCAGGACTTAGTTATTACAAGCTGTGCTGCTGTGAACATTGGTATCATGCATTGCTGTAGTATGATGTCTTCAGCTGTTTGGGGATGATACCTAGCAGTTCTTTGAGAAATCTCCATACTGATTTCCATAGTAGTTGTATTAGTTTACATCATCACCAGTAATGAAGGAGGGTCCTTTTCCATCACAATCTTGCAGGCTTTTCTTGTTGTCTGACTTCCTAATGATTGTCATTCTTTTTGAAATAAGATAGAATCTTAGTGTTGTTTTAATTTGCATTTCTTTTTTTTATTTAAGAAAAAATGGACACAGAAAAGAAAAACAAAAAGCAAAGGAGACAAAGAGCAACAACAAATCCAATACAATAACATTATAGGTTTACAAAGTGAGATGATTGGAATTTGACAGTGGTTGTAATATTGCATATCATTACCTATTGTTTAGATTAACAGAGAGAGACCTGTAAAATTGATCTAATCATGTGAGTATTAACTGTTCCCTTTCAATAACTAATGCATTTAGTACTATAGTTATTTTAACTATCTTATGTATATCTATATACAAATTTATGTCTTTTTCCTTATCCCTTCCTTCTTTCCTCCTTTCCCCTTGTCATACCTCTTATTACCTTGAAAATAACTGCCCATACCATCAGGCACAATACAATCAAACAAAATAGTACAGGATAAAACCAATGAAAAACAAAACAATGAAAGCAATACGTAGTAAAACAACACTGATTACTATAATGACTCATGTTATCTTCTAAGCAGTTGCTTATATCATCAGTTATAATACAATCAAACAAACCAAAATAGGATAAAATCACTCAAAACAAAACAATGAAAGCATTATAGGGTTTCAAAACAAGGTGATCAGATATCAACAATCACTACCATAATGTGTTTTGTTATCTTTTAAATAGCTGTCTATCCCATCAAATATAATAAAATTAGGCAAACCAAAATAGAGTAAGACCAAACTAAACAGTTCAATGAAAACAAGCAATACAGGACTCAAATCCTGATGATAGATTAACAATAGCCACTGCCTGCCCTTTTTAGACACTTCCTCCCCTTTCATTTTTACAATATGTATTGTGCATTTTGAATCCTACTAACTCCTTTAGTTTTTTATACTAGGGAGATAACATGATGCTCACCCATGTGGCTCTGGGCCATTTCATCCATGAACATGATCTTAAGTTGTATACATTTACCTACAAGAGGCTTGAGGTTATTTTTCTTTATAGCTGAGTAGCTTTCCATTGGGTAAAAATGCCATATCTTTCTTGTCCACTGTGTAGCTAATGGGCAAGCTACCCCCACTTCTTTCTGGTTCCCTGTCACATCCAGCATTGTTCTCTCTCTTTTGACTTTCAGTCTATGAACCCCCTTTCGAGTTTAATGTGTTTCTTGTATAAAGCATATAGGTGGACCCTATCTCCTGATCCACTTTGCCTGTGTTTCTTTCCATTGGTGGATTAAGGCCATCTACATTAATGGTTAAGGCCAACATGTACTGCCTCGTCTCTGCCATGCCACTTTCCTGCAGTTGGCTGCCCACTTTTCCTCTCTACTCAATTGTTTGTCCCACTCAGCGATATCCCTCTACCACTGTTTCTGGAGCTGTGGTCTTTTTTATCTCTCTCTGAAATGTCCTTCAGTATTCTTTGTAGGGTTGGCTTGATGGTCATAAATTCCTTTAGTTGTTTTTTTGTCATGGAAGTATCTTGTCTCTCTGTTAATTTTGAAAGACAGTTTTGTAGGGTACATCAATCTGGGTTGGAAGTTGTTTTCTTTCAGGGTTTGAAATACTTCATTCCAAGCTCTTCTTGACCTGATGGTTTGTGATTCTGATGACTTTTCCTTTGTAGGTGATCTGTTTCTTTTCTCTAACAGCTTTTAATATTCTGTTCTTGTGCTGAATTTCTGGGATCTGGATTATTATATGTCTGGGTGTAGATTTACTTTGGCTATGGTTAGCTGTAGCTTTTCACTTATGTGAAAGTCACTTTCTTTTCCCATGCTTGGGAAATTTTATAATATTATTTCTGTAAATAGGCTTTTAATTCATTTGTACTGACTCCTATTTTTTCACTCACACCTTTTATTCTTAAGTTATGTTTCTTTGGGTTGTCTTGCAGCCATTGTATTGTTACTTCCAAGTTCCTTGTTATTTTTAAGAGATCTTTCCTTACATGATCACAAGCTGCTAACCTGTCTTCAAGGTTTGAAAGTCTATCTTTAG
>RJWM01049038.1:0-11267 GCA_004363535.1 Dasyprocta punctata
CGAACACACTGGGACAGAAATAAAGGAAACTACAGCCTTCACTACAGCATCCAAAAAATTAAAACACTTAGGAGTCAATCTAATAAAGGAAGTAAAAGATCTATACAGTGAAAATTACATTACTCTGAAAAAGGAAATCGAAGAGGATTTCAGAAAATAGAAAGATATTCCCTGTTCATGGATAGGAAGAACAAACACCATGAAAATGGCCATTCTCCCAAAATTGTTATACAGATTTAAAGCAATCCCGAACAAAATACCACCTACATACCTCACAGAGCTAGAGAAATCATTCCTGAAATTCATCTGGAACCAGAAAAGACCTAGAATAGCAAAGGCAATTCTGGGCAACAAAGGTAAGGCAGGATGCTTCACAATCCCTGACTTGAAACTATATTCAAAGCTACTGTGATAAAATCAGCCTGGTACTGGAATCAAAACAGATCTGAAGATCAATGAAATAGATTAGAAGATACAGCCACAACCAAAAACACACTCAGCCACCTCATCTTTGACAAAGGGACCAAACATGTACATTGGAAGAAAGACAGCCTCTTTAACAAATGGTGCTGGAAAAACTAGCTTAATATATGCCATGAACTAAAACTGGAATCATATCTATCAACATGCACTAAAATAAAGTCAAAATGGATCAAAGATGTGAATATTAAAACAGAGACAGTAAACTTACTAGAAAACAGAGTAGGTAAAAATCTTGATGACATAGGAGAAGTCAGAGAGTTCATGAACAAAAATCAAACTGCATGGGAAACAATTCCCAGAATCAGCAACTGGGATCTCATCTTACTAAAAATTTTTTGCACATTAAAGGACATCTCTAACAGAGTGAAAAGAAAACCCACAAACTGGGAAAATATCTTAGCCAATTGTCCATCAGACAAAGGGCTTCTATCTAAAACATATAAAGAATTAAAAGAAATCAGGCCCCTAAAATTCAAGGACCCAATCCAAAAATGGGCATATGAAATGTACACACACTCCTCAGAGGAAGAAATACAAATGGCTAATAAATATATGAAAAAATGTTCAACATCAATGCTCATTTGGGAAAGGCAAATTAAAACAACACTGAGATTCCATCTCACTCCAGAAAGAATGGCCAAGATTTAAAAATCAACCAATAACAAATGCTGGAGGGACTGTGGAGAAAAAGGAACACTTCTGCACTGTTGGTGGGAGTGTAGACTGGTGCAACCACTGTGGAAATCAGTGTGGAGATGCCTCAAGAAGCTAGGATTAGAGATCCCATTTGACCCAGCTATTCCACTTCTGGGCATTTTCCCAAAGGATTGAAAACATCATACCACAGTGATACATTGTGCACCCATGTTTATAGCAACACAATTTGTAATAGCCACATCTTGGAAACAACCCAAGTGCCCATCAATCAAAGACTGGATAAAAAAGATGTGGTATTTTTATACAATGGTGTACTACTCAGCTATCAAGAAAGATTGCATTGAGATTTTTATAAAGAAATGGACACGACTTGAGACCATACTCATAAGTGAGATAAATCAAACCCACATGTGTAAATATTGTAAATATTGTCTCCCTAGTGTAAGAAACTGAAAAAAGCATATATGATCCAAAATGTACAATAAATACTGTGTAAAGGTAAGAAACTGCTCAAAAAGCAAAAGTAATTGGGAAAGGGAAAAGGAGGAAAGAAAGAAGGGACAAGGAAAAAGACATAAATCCATATATATGTATATGTAAGATAACTAAAATGACTATACTGCTGAATGTATTAGTTATTGAGAAAGATCAGTTAATACTCATATGATTAGATCAATTTTACATGTCTATATCTGTAAATGTAAACAACTGTGTTGAAGGTAATGATACCCAATATTGCAACCATTGTCAACTTCCTATCACCTTGTTTTGTAAACCTATAATGTTACTGTTGTGAATTTGCTGTTGTCATTTGTTTGTCTCTTTTGCTTTTTGTCTTTCTTTTCTGTGTCTTTTTCTATTAAATAAAAAAGAACTCAAAAAGATAGACCCCCCAAATGTAAAGAATCTATCCAAAAATGGCATCTGAAATGAATAGACACTTGTCAGGTGGAGAAGGGCCAGTGGCAGATAAATATATGACAAAATATTCAGCATCATTGGTCATTTGAGAGATGCAAATTAAAACAACACTGAGATTTTATTTCACTCCAGAAAGAGACTATCATCAAGGAATCAACCAATAACAAATGCTGTTGGAGTTGTGGTAGAAAAAGAACCCTTCTCCACTGATCGTGGGACTGTAAACAGCTACAATTACTGTAGAGGTTAGGATGAGGATTCCACAAAAAACTAGAAGTAGAGATTCCATTTGACCCAGGTATTTCCCTTCTAGACATCTTTTCAAAAGAATTAAAAGCATCATACCACAGGGATATATGTACACCCATGTTTATTGCAGCATAATTTATAATAACTAAACGTTGGGAGCAGCCCACAAGAACATAAAAAGATTAATGGATAATGAAAATGTATTTACATACAGTGGAGTACTATTCTTCCATAAAGAAGGATAAAATTGAATCATTCATAGGAAAATGAATTCATCTCAAAATAATACTGTTAAGTGAAATAAATTGGACACACAAGTTTAAATATTGATCTGTTTCTCTTCTGTGAGAGAACCAAATGATAAATGAGGAACATAAAGGAAGACAGATGTTGAGAAGTAGGAAGAATGTGTTCAAATGGGAAGGGAAATATGGAAGGAATAGGAGGTAGGGAAGGTAGGAAAAAATGGAAACAAATACTGTATAAATGAAGAGAAGAGGAGTTGAAGCAAGGAGAGAGGAATGGGAAAAAAAGAATTGAGATGTGTTATGTGTAGGCACAAATTCCCTATGATGAATGTGATCAATATGTATGACACACATGTACTGATAAAAAGAATAAAGTATTTAAAAAGTAAGTTACAACCTACTGCTTTTTGGGGGTGTATAAAAACAAACATCAACCATCATGATATACACCTTAATAACTGTATTAAAACCTGTGTTAAAATAACTTTTGAACCATGAGATATTATATTGAAAGAAAAGCAAAGTGCAGGATTTGTCCTGGATGATAAAGTCTGTCCTCCAGGAGACCAAGAGGCTGCTGGATGTTTCCCTCATCAAAACATACCGCCTCCTTCCTTAGAAGCATAAGTGGGATGGTAGCTATCAAAATATACTGACAGTAAGAATCACATACAAGGGAGATTTCCAAGTTGAAATGCTACATCATCTCTTGAAACACTGAGTATGCTAAAGACTGTTTTTATGGGTACCTTCTACTTCAAATGTACAAAACAGTTTACTTCACATTTCTCTTAAGCTGGTTCTTAGCTTAAGCAAGCTGATCAATATTATCCTAAGAACATTCTGTGGAGACTTGTTTATTTTTGTGCACAATTATTATGTTTAATATCAGTGCAGAACAATGTATTCAGGCACATCATTTTTCTGTGCAGTAGTTTAACAAGAATCAGGGTGTATTATTCTTTAAGTATTTCATTATTCATTGTTACTAATGCTTCTGTGTCATTAACCATAAACTACCTGGGATTTTTCAGCTCTGCTGCATATCATTGGTAGCTGCCCTAGAATAGAGGTGCAGGGACATAATTAAGCACCTGTTCATTAATGTCTTGCAGAAGTGTAGAATGTACACTTGTCAGAACATTTTGTCTTGATTCAGGAGGTTGGTTTTTCCACGTCGATTTTTACATGCTTCTGTGATTCTGAATAGTAGCAGACCAGAATAAAAATGGTGAGACAAGTCGTGAGATTTCTAAAAGTGCTTTCTCTAACTGTTCCAGCATATGAATGTGTAATTGCTTTTTAAGGAAAGAAATGACTAAACTAGAATTACTAAAATGCAGTATCTACCACCAATCAGAGAACATATGGGAGCTTTGGTTTCACTCAAAATAATTTCGCATTAAAAAAGAATGATTAATATTGTAATAGTCTTTACCCTCTCACTGTTTGCAACCAATCATTTGACTGTTCCTCAGGATGTCACTTACTTTCTTAGACTTGTTACTTCCTTTCCATTCAATCCCTCATTGTCAAGAAAAACAATAAGGTATCCTCAAGGCTTACGCCTATAAGTCACTGGGGTTACAAACATTGGTCTAAGACTTCTTTTTAAATAAAATCTTAATGCTTGTGTTTTAAAATTATTCAGACAAAAATTAGATTGGGTTTTCTAATGTGGATATGTTTGCTTCATGCATTTTTCTCAAAAGACTGGCATATCTGTGGCATCTCTGTAATAGAATGTAGCATGCATGGTATTTATAGTACAAAACTATGTTCTTAGTTAAGTTGAATATAAGAATGTTTGTGATGTTCTTCAAGGATAATTATGACTTTCAAGAGTTCCACCACAAGAGCAAGTTTGGGATTTTAAATATTCTTTCTACTTCCAATTCCTTTCTGCTTCCAAATCACTTTCCTAAATCTGAACTCCTTCCTCTATAGAAAGCTTTCATTGGGTCTCCATTGCCCGCTGCACAATCCAGACACCAGCACAGAGCACTCAGAGTTGCTCTGAGCCACTCTAATAGACTGCTTTTGCAAAAGTGAATTTCATCTATTTACCATGGTAATGCTTGAAAGGTATGTGTGCATTCATGCACATTTGTAGAACATGCATGTCACACAGCATATGCTCAGAAAGAAGAAAACAAAAAGAAAAGGAAAAAGATACCATTTTACTCAAATACACTTCTGAAATCTACATGATTTGTTTTCCCAAAGACATGACATTTAATTACGTGTTGCATTTTGAACTAAAAAAGTTGAACAAAATAAACTATGAACATGTTCATAGTTATGAGAGAAAATAAAGCTGTGGCCTTACACCTAGAATTCCTAGATATAATAAAATTATGCTTCTAGCCAAGAAACATGACCTACACATAACTTATAATTACATATTTTACCTAAAGTTAATATTCAGGCTATAGAAAACACTAAAATTTTCACAAATAATGATAATTATATATATCCTAAAAATTTAGGAGTTTTTAGTTGGGTAATATGGAATGCTCAAATCTTTCAAAGAAATCTGTCCAAAGAAAATGAATGGCTCTTATTTCTTATAATACCTTTATAGTGAGAAGATATTTAAATGCATTGTTTTCTTTTGGATATTCTTGGAAATATATGTCAATATATTTTCATAGTTGCTTCTTTTGTTGAAAAAGATTTTTTTAAAATCACTTTTCCAACATTTTCCCATTTCATTTTGTCTTTCTTAGTTTAATAAAACTGATAGCAAACTAAGCAAAGGCCATTAGGGAAAACAATGTATTTCACTCACTTAACATTGTCCTGACACTAGTCAGAGAATGATATTCTTTGAATAATCACTTTTTTAAATTATTCATTAGTATAGACATGTGAAATTTTATTTGAAACCATTTGAATTTTATTATGGAAGTTCAGGGAGACCTATTTAAGTGTCACTATTAGTTGAACAAGAGAGCAAAAAAAAAAACTTAGGACTTTATCTAAGAAGATTTAGGGAAAAAGCAGAGTACTGGAGATGAAAGATGCTTTCATTGGGACCCATCCTTTCAGCAGTGTCCCTGTGGCATCAGGACCTTCTGTCCAAACATCCTTTCTCCTCTGCAGTTCTTGGGCGCCCATGAAAAGAACTCAAGTAAGATGCAGCAAAATGAGTACCATCACTTGGGAGATCTGGCATAGTATCTATTAAAAATGAATTTGCAATACCTTATAACTTCACTTCTAATTGTACACTTGATGCAAATAAAAACCTCACCAAATACATGTTCTCGTATGTTCATGGTAGCACAACTTGTAATGGCTGAAAAAAACAGAAGCATTCAAATTCTATCAACAGGAAAATTGGTAAATTTATATTTATATATCATGTAGGAATAACAATGAATGATTAGCAAATTCATGCAAAAGAATGACTCATTAATGTGATGCCAAACAATCCAAACACCAGCACAAAAGAGCCATAAAAGCCACAAAATGAAGCCACAAAAGAGTTCATAATGTATAATGTAATTTATATGGTGGGACAGACTGGAAAAAGTGCTCTGCACTGTTAGGATTCAGTGTCATGGTTACCCTTAATAAGAAGAAGTGTAGAGGACAGAACAGAGCTTGAAGACTTTAAGTGACACTGGTAATACTCTCTTTAGATTTAGTAGTTGTCAATTTATTGATTTTTTTCCACTGATGACATGTGTATTTTTCTGACAGTGTATTTCACCTTGAAAAAGTTTTTGCAAGGGACATTCAGAAAATCAAAAGTAGCTTTCCAGTACCACAAAGGAAACACAACCCTATCAGCATTTTAAATTTTCCTGAGTATCCAAGTAATTCCCAAATTTAAATATCGAAGAAGGTACAAGTGGGCCAACATTCAGCCTAGCTGAGTTGGGGGCTTTTTGTTTTTGGTTTTGGTTTTGCTGGTTACTTTCACATAAAGACTACTAGAAAACTGAAAATGAAATTTAAGGTAATATATTAGACCACACTCTATACTATGCAGTATCTTTAAGAGTCACTTTCAACACAATTCCCAAAAAAAAAGAAAGCACTGAAGAAAACTACCCCATTTTTTAAAACCAGATCTAATGCCTGTGACTTAACAGACTGATGAAAAATTAAAGTTTATGGAGAATTTCAAAAGGTCAAGAAACTACAGCTTGTCTTCCTCTGGAAATTTGCTGTGGCTTCATCACCATGAAAATATGTTTCCCCACCCTCAAAATCACTTCCCCAAAATTGTTTTTCTTTAGCAAGTGAAATGCAGGAAAAGCATTTTACCAACTATCCTGCCATCATGACATTGCTATAAACTATACTTCAGAAGACTAAGTCACGAGCACATTGCAATGACAACAGCTGGACACTTGGAACATGTTCACAAGTGGCCATGCTGATACTTTAATCTGTCTCTCTTTGGTTTTCAAATACCATGTTTCTGAGATCATGCTATCTTCTTTAGGAGTCAAACATGCAATCATTTTGTTCAGGAAGTTCCACAGGGATAAGATAAAGAAGAAACAATAAATATTCAAAGAAGAGAGTTTGGATCCTCTGAATGAAAAGAAAAAAAAAAGTAGTCCATTTTAAATACCCAGACCTGAACAAAAACTCCAACATCCTTCTTCATGATAATAAATTCAAAAGATCTCTTCTGACTGACTCGTTTTCTAAGAAAATTTTTATTGTGTTAATATTTTAGCAAAGCTATTTGGGTTTACAAGGCCAGCAGACACAGTATTTCAGGTCTTAAAGTAACAAAGGAGGTCTGCCTGACTCTTAAATGCTCCTTTTATCCACTCCTACAACATCCAAAAATATGGAACAAACTGCTACCATGCATCATTATCTGTAGCCCATGAGTGTTTTCAACAAATGATGCTTTCCCACCTGAAAGGACACATAACCAAAACTGAGTGTGATATGCAAACACATGGCCAAATCAAGTCACACTCTTGAAAAGCTACTACTCAATTTAACAAAGCCAGAGAGCATTGAGATTCAAAAAGTATATGAAATGGTATTGAAAAATCCAGTGTGTTTAAGCTAAAAAATCATTACAGTAAAATACACATTGCCAATCTCCCTTTCTTTGAACACACTTATCCCATTGTTCTTGCCAGTTTTGATGCAATTCTGGCAGTCTTCTCTCCTGAGTGTCTTTAGTTATACTGTTGTAGCTGCCTTGACGTCCTGAATTGTTTTAAAATGTTTACCTTTGATTGTCATTTTGACTTTGGAGAAAAGCCAGAAGTTGTACAATGGCAGATCTAGTGAGTAGTGTGAATGCGGGCACACCATAAATGTCTTCCCAAACCTGCCTTTCTATTGGATGGATGGTGAATGTGGCAGCAGGATTCACCAAATTTTTTTTATCACACCTTGTAAAGACACAAAACAGAACTTCCAGAACTGTTTCAGATTGTGGTAGAAACAATGGGATGTATTCAAAGCAAGAGGAGAGTCCTTTCAAGGGGATTAATGGCAATGTGTCTTTTTCTGTAATCACTGTTTTTCAATTTAAACATTCACTGCATTGTTCGATCGTCATTTGCATGTAGATCATTTGGATTAAAGCCTGTGCTGGACAATTAAATTGAGAAATTTGGCAAGGGACATGCCACTATTTAACACTTAAACTAAAAGTGGAATTTAGGATTGCTAATTCTGGCCTGGGAGTATAACTCAGTGGCACAGTGCTTAACTGGCAAGTGTAAGGACCTGAGTTTGATTCCTGGTACCAAATAAAAAGAAAAGAAAAGGGACTGCTAATTCCTAATCTAGAGCTTTTTTATGCTATATCAAGTTATCTTTAAGCCTAGAGAAATTACATAAATGAATGACAATCTAGTTTTGTGGGTTATGCATTGCCACCCAACCAAAACCAAGAGCTAAAAGCCACAGAGCAAAACAAAACTCTGTGAACTGGACATTCTGTTTTATTTTTATTTGGGGGCGAAGGGGTATTGGGAATAAAACTCAGGACTGTATGCTTGCCAGGTGGGTGCTGCGCCGTTGAGCTAAATCCTTGGCCCTGAACTGGACATTCTTAAAGGAGATGCATGATTCATCATAGATGTCTGACATCTCCAGCCACCTGCAGTTTTTGTAACACATGATGAACACCAAAAAGGTAACATAAGGAAAGGAAAACAGACCGCTTACATTTGCATGCACATGTACACATCCTGACAAGCCACTCAGACTCTGATAATATAGGCGAAGAGTTATGCAACAGCCTTCTCTTTTTACCAGAGAGAAATGGACAAGTGAAGTCCACTATATATGGACTTCTAAAAGGACTTAAAGAATCAGTAAGAAAGAAAGTAATATTTGCTTTTATAAGAAAAATTCACTCAGCACATATCTATCTCATGCCTGCCATGTCTAGTCATAGCACTAGTCAGGGAGGACACATAGGTGTAATACACTTGCCCCAGCCCTCAGGATATTAGTGGCTAATTGAACTATTGGTAAGCCGCATAGTCAGCAGCATGATAGAACATGGTAATAGACAGAAAGGGTGAATGAAAGGTAGAGATTGAAGATACAAGAAAACAAATGAGAGAATGGGATAAGGGTAAGATGAATGCTAAAAAAATTATTCTAAGAGTGAAAGTAAAAATAAAAGAAATTGTACCATTTTCTTTCTTGAGAGACTTCCTCATATTTTTAGTAACTCAGTGGTTCTCACACTATGGTCTCAAAGCTAGAAGAATCATTTTCACCTTCGAGGTTGTTAGAAGTAAAAGTTCATTCACCCCAAACTACTGAATCAGTAATGTTAGGATAGAGACCAGCGATTCAGGTTGTAAAAAGCCCCCAGGTAATTCCGATGTGTGCTAAAGTTTCAGAACTACCATACTGGAAAAATAAAAGTAAAGCTGGGAGAAGAAAAGCCCATATTTTCTAATTGTTATGAACAGGTCTCATGATCATGATTTTAGTGTGGTTATTTTCCATATAAATATATTAATTTAAAATAATGATTTTTCAGGTATATCCTAATGTATAGCTCAGAAAATATGAGTTTTAAATTTGAATGTCTGCAGACTTCTATATTTGCTAAGATCAGTTGTACAAGAGATTCATATTTCTGAAGCAAATGTTTTGCAGTTTTTCCCTGGAGTCAGGTGTCTTAAATAAGAATCAATAAGCATCAAAATTCAGAAAGTACAGAAGAATCCCATGAAAAAAACTACTCAAATTTGTAGGTAGTACCTGCCAAGACAGCACCGTTGACCTTTTTTTCTCGGGCTATACAGTCTCTGATGATCACCATCAGCTTCTTTCTCTACATCCTCTCAGTAAGAAAAGATTTTCTGCTTCAGTTTATGTGTAGTTTTCCACACATCCATCATAGGCCTCAACTCTAAGACTTAACCTTCCCTGACTATATTCTCTAAATGCCTGTGACTTTATACCTCTTTGC
Organism: Dasyprocta punctata; assembly: GCA_004363535.1. Taxonomy (NCBI): domain Eukaryota; kingdom Metazoa; phylum Chordata; class Mammalia; order Rodentia; family Dasyproctidae; genus Dasyprocta; species Dasyprocta punctata. Next base: position 9,988 of record RJWM01049038.1, read on the forward strand.
ACAAATTCTTAAGAGAAAGGATTGTGTTGTCCTAGTTTGTCTCACTAATTCACTTAGCTGTAGCTTCAGGTATTAAGAAAGCATGCAGGGCCGGAGAATGAAAGGCAGAGTATGAACCTAAGATGGGGTTATGTCCTTGGCATGAACAGTGTCTAGCACAGTACAAATTATGCATTTCCTGCCGAGAGTTCCACCTATTTTCAGGAGTCCCTGAAACAGCAATGCATCTTTTATCTTTATCAGTTCCAAACAAAAAGTAACAAATGCACAGAAGAGTGCAACAGTTTTTTTTTAAAGATAATTGGATAACATATTTCAAATATTAAATGTATATGCTCTCCTCACCCTGAAATTTTAAATCCTAATCTATGACATACATTAGAATGTGCCCAATAATAAATAGGGAAGAAAGGGTTCTTGTCATGGTACTGTTTTTAAAGCAAAGATTTTTTTAAAAGATATTATTTAACTCTCCGGAAGTAAGGATTTTTATTCATGAAAGTCATTATCACTACCAAAGAAAAATCTATGAGGCTATCACTTAGCAAATTTTTTCTTCTTCATGAAAAAAATCACTAAGTTCTAACATTGTTTTAAAACTGAGATTTAAAAATTGCAAGCAGATTGTCTCCCATGTTGTTTTTCTTGTTGAGTTACTGTCACTGTGATGATCTGGCTGCAGCTGTTATGTGATCTCTTCCAGCTGCAGATCTGACCTGCTCCTACTAATTTCTAATTGAATTTAGAACTTCCCTCTCTCCTCTGCTTCAGCAAAGTACTCCCAATCTTTTTTTTTATTTTAAAAAGTATAAAACCAAGAAAAATAAAACAGGATAAAGCCCATCAAAACAAACCAGTGTGACATAGAACTTCAAAACAATACGAAACCAACAATGGTTACCATAATGCCTCTTGTTGTCTTCCAAATAGCTGCAGATACCTTCAGATATAGTAAAAATCAAACAAAACAGAATAGGGCCAATAAAAACAAAACAATGAATGTGATAAAGGACTTCAAAACAAGACAATAGTAAATCCAAAATGGCTAACATAATATATCTTGTTATCTTTGAAATAGCTACCCATGCCATTGGATATAACAAAATCAAACAAAACAAAACAGAATAAAACACAACCAAGCAAAATAATGAAAATGATACAGGGCTTCAATACAAGATAATAGGGAATTAACAATGGCTACCACCTTCAGAAGGAGATCCCCCATTGATGCCACATTGTGTATTGTTATTCTCTGAATAGATGATCAGACTACCAGCTTT
>RJWM01049039.1:0-11274 GCA_004363535.1 Dasyprocta punctata
GGTCTTAGAAATTTCATAGAATTCTTTCTAGTATACTCGATTGATTGCAAGGATTGGGAATTTATTTTCTATAAAAGACAGATAGTACTGTGCGTATTTTAGGCTTTTAAAGCCATTCTGTTTCTTGCAACTGTTCAGTGCTGCTGCTATAGTGTAAAAGGTCTCCAATGTAATGAATGTGATCGTGCTCTGATACTCGTGACTGCAGTCATTTGCCTAGATTTGACCCACAGGCCGTACTTTTCTTTGTCTTGTTCTATTAATCAAAGCCATAAAACTCTGCTAAGTTGAAAAACAAAATCACATAGAGTTTAACTCTGGTTGAAATGAATGGCAGATAATTTGGAACTTCGCATTAAAGCTACCACATATGCAATAGTTGTGTCGGTTCTGCCTGAATATTCTATTTCTCTCATGTATGCATGGTAGATATGAAGCATTAGGGTATTTTGCTAGTTCTCCATAAAGTTGAGTTTAGACCATCATTAGAATATGAACTTAATGACCTTAAAACTCATAGTAAATAGTGACTTCATTTAATTATAATTTCTTGCAATTCGTCATCTCAATAAATATACCATTAAAAATAGTTTTCAAAAAAATAATTGTGTAGAGCATATGCTTAGCCCTGGGTCTCAAAACTATAGGGAAAAAAAAAGCAATTGTATCATGTAATTTGATACAAGGCAGGCTTTTATTAAACTTCCATTGACTCTTTGAATTATTCAATTTTGGTTAGAAGGCATGATTTTTGTTTTGTTTCTTTCCTAAAGAAATCTTCAGTTTTTCAGGTCTGGTATTTCATTCCACTGAGAGGATGATGTACGTTTTTGTAATTGGGAAAAGTGGGCCAGGCTAAGTTCACTCAGATCACACAATAAATTACTGGAATAACTGAAATTAGAACACAAGCTTCAAGGTTTTCCCATCCTGTACTCTTTTTGGTAGCTATTGCTGTCTCTGGAGCCAGGCAATAATCATTTTTGACCTTTACCTCTCCAGGCTATTGTGAAGTAGTTTGAGGCTTTGTTAGCTTTCTTAGTGGTTTGTGCTAAATTGTGTCCATAAAGTAGGTTGAATTCCTCAGGGAAGTGTGTGGCTATATTGCTGCATTATTATTTAAAATGTTGTGTTGGTCACTTTTTTTGTTCTTTTTCTTTCATCCAGCTCTATTCTTAACTTAAAGGATATGTTATCCATTATGAAAGACGTGTATCTGTTGCAAAACACTAATTTAAACGAAGAAAATTGGTGATGATTGGTTCTGTCACCCCTTAGGACACATTTAGCATTAGTAAATTGACTACCTGCAGATCTTTTCCCTGGAATAGATCACGTCATCAGCCTTTGTGCTGATTTCTCCTCTCATTCTTCAGAGACAGAACAAATTAGACTGATTGGTTAGTATGGGAAAAGCACAAAGCCCTTTCCTATGCTTTTGTGATGCATCCCTTAATAGGGCTTAAAAATGAGACCACAGGCCTGGGTGTGAAATTCAGAAGGGCAACCAGGAAGGAATGTTGTTTCTTTAGAAATGTTCTCTCAGTGTAAGCCTAGAAAAAGGAAATGGCAGAATACAAAGCTCAGGAGAACATAAAAGAAATAATATGATCTTTACATTACTGATGGGAGTGTAAAATTGGAAAAAATCAGAAGTAATCCTTTCCATAATGATTCAAGAGCAACTGAAACAAAATATTCTCTAGTCCTGGAAAACCTCCTGCAGCAGTAATCACGGGGGAAGAGACAATGCATCAGGGGTTAGGTGTTAGCCAAGGGATGAGAAGGTAGAAGAACAGAGAAGAGAAGAGATTTTTAGAGGTGTCATTTTGAAATTTACCTGCTTCTGCTTCAGTGCTGCATTGCTACCATATCAGTCCAGGAGAAAGCTTTCAACCTGGAAACAGTCATATTTTAAAATAATAAGATCATGTCGAGAGACTTTAATCAAGGTCACCTTGGTTTAAATGCATAGAGGACAGGTGTCAAAAGAGTGAAGCTATAAGATACTATTCCCTAGGCAAGCTTCTCAGACCTCAGTGCTGGGGAGCACTGACTCAGGATCCTGTCCTGTGAAGGACCAGCAAATGCTTAAAGCAAAGTGGCACAGAAAGTGAGGCTTGTTTAGAGTGTAACTCGTATCGCTTTATCACCTGCTGATGATAAGCGTGCCGGCTGGCAACATTACACTGATGCTGGTTCCCCAGGGAATCACTATAGGGGGAACAGAACTAAATATGTCTGCTTTAACATCATACCCTTAAAGCCCTGCACACTATCGAGAAAGCAAAATTAGAAGTGGATATGTGTTGATTGGCTTAACAAGTAAATATGTGCAAGTCATATCCTGTTCATTAGCATTACGCTGTAGTAGTTCATTTTCTTGTTATAGATAAAGACCTGAAGCTAGGAAATTTAGATCAAAAAGTTTGTTTAACTCACAATTTTTAAGCTGGAAAGTGAAGCTGAAACCCAGTAGTAACAGGGGCAAGGCCCACAGGAGTAGATGGCATCACAGTGGTGGGACATGTGTGAGAGGAAGACGTGGCATGTCTAGATAGGCAGCCATAAAACAGGAAGATGGATCCTTCTTTAGAGATCATAAGGCTGGGTTCAGTGGGCCAAGCTTTTACTTTTCTATTGTAAATTTGTACCTTAGTGTAATGGTAGCCAGCTGTGCATCTCAGAACCTTGCTCTGAGAGACACAGGAAGCAATCCATGTGTTTACCTACTTTGTATGGCCAACAGCAAAGAATGGGCACATGTGCAGAAGTGTCAAAATGGAACCGGACCCATCTTATACTAGGTAACTGGTTATGTGTACAATTACCTGAGAATCACAGAGGGTCCACTAGAATCACACTATTGCAGGATTTGTTTTAAAAAAGTTTTCTCTTTGAATCTTCTGTTAGAAGTAGCCCAATTCAGTACAATGGAACATGAAAAACTAAATTTGGAAATTGTGGAGGCTATCAAAAGTGAATCAATGGATTACTAATGCATGGATGATGAAGATGATCTATTATGGTAAAATACATGCTTTCTTAGCAGAAGAGGGATGTGGTGGACGGTGATGATGATGATGATGATGATGACGACAGTGATGACGATGATGACAGTGATGACTTTGGCTCTGGCCATGTGAGCCAAAATTCCTGTGACAATGAAATGGAGAAAGAATTGACTGATACAAATACAGGGAATTCAGACCTCCTTGATTCAGATGAGGAAGAAAACAGCAATTTGAGTACATTTTTGATTAATTTAAATGTTACAAAATGGCTACACAACCAAATGGAATGATCCAATGTTAGAACTAGGTCCAAAAATATAGTGCAGGTCTTGGCAGGGTGAAACATATTGTATAGAATGCCAGGGCTGCCGTTCATTGTTGGAAATTGTAACAGATGAAATGCTACAAGGTTCTGTGAAACATACACAGGCTGAAATGCAAGTAAAATGTTCTGTGTATGCAGTAGAAATATTCAAAAATATATTTATCATGATTCCTTACTAGCTGAACTGAAAGCATTCATAGGTCTGCTGTAAGCACAGGTTTCTCATGGTGATTGCAGGAATGTAAAAGACTGATGGAAAAGCAATGGGTCAAAATATGTCATAAAAATTTATGCCCTTGGAGATGCAAAGACATTATGCTTTCAATTTAGACATTTATCCTGGAACTCAGCCATTAGGTCCTTATTTGTATAGTAGTCAACTGAACAATGTTGTGAGCAGACTTGTAGCTCCCATCTCCCAAACTAGTGGGAATGTGACATTGGATAATTGGTTTACTGCTTTCCAATTGCTGTCACATTTGGTAACAGAGCAAAAGTTGACCAGTGTGGGAACTGTACAAAGGAACAAAGCAGAAATTCCAAATGAAATGTTGTGATTTCAAAACACAGAATTGCAGTACCATCTTTGAATTCAGAAAGTCAAAACGTTGGCCTCCTATATGACAAAGAAAAGCAAACTGGTACATCTGATGTCAATATTACACCATGATGGAAATGTTGATAGGAAATTTTGACAAAGCAGAAGCCTGAGATGGAAACTCTCAACAAAACCAAACGTGGAGCAGATGGAACACGGAGCTGTTGACGAGTTATGCAGCAACTATGACGTCACTTGAAACACGAAGCATTGGCCAACGGTTGTGTTTTATTTGATCCTAAACATAAATAGTTTTATAGTTACCAAGAAAATAATAACAAAATAATAGATATAACAGACATTTTCTTAGAGGATTGGGATTGGAGTCCATAAAAGGTCGTTTACAGTGAGGAAAAAAAAAAATACTTTCACCCAGGGAACTATGCAAAAAATTTGTGGAGCACACCGGTGAGCTGACAGGCGAGCAGACAGGTGCAGCATCACAAGGACCTACCACAGCATCAGGAAAACAAAACAAACCAAGACAACAAGAGGACATCAGCTGTGCCCTCCAGGAAAAGGCAGCAAAACAAAACATACACGCTTGTGTCTGGAACACGCAGCTGTTGTGTGTGAAGACTGCCTTAGGTGTGACAGTTGAAGCAAAGCTTATTTCTGTGGTAGACTTGTTTGTGCTTACACTGTAGTTCACATAGAATTTTATTTTTGATGTTTCCTTTTAGGTTTTGGAAGCAAGTAAACAGTTGATGTGGAAATGTTGCTGTTTATTTGAAGCACTCATTACATATCTGATATTGTACTTTATTGGCATCTTATTTTCCTGCTAATGTTGTACATGTTGTGCATTAGAGTAGGAAGCTCCTGACAATTCAGGAAGAGAGAAAAGGTGACAAGCCTGGCACCTAGGACAGGAAAGCTAAGCCCAGATACTGTCTGTGTCAGCGAGACACATGCGTGGAACGTGCAGTTGTCATGTGTGAAGACTCCCTTGGGTCCTCCTGCTGAAGCAAAGCTTATTTTTCTGGAGCAAAGCTTAAAGGCCTATTGATATTTTCAATATAGTTCATAAAGGAATTTATTTCTGATGTTATCTTTTAGGTTTTGTAAGCAAGTACACAGCTGATGTGAAAAATCTATTCCATTGAATTAATAGTTATTGAGTTAATATCTAGAAGCACAATACATATTAAGAATTTAATAATTTATGTTATGTTCCTGTTAACTACACAGTGTATAAAGAAATGAGAACCTCCTGACAAAACAGCAAGACCACTGAGATATCAAGAATGTCTTAGAAAAAGGCCAGGAAAGCAAAAGACATGTGCTGCCAGTGTAAGATACGCATGTATATGAAATGTGGTGTTGCCAACTGTGCAGACTGCCTCAGGTGAGACAATGAAGAAAAGATCTAGTAAAGTGCTATTGGTATTTCCATTGTAGTTCATATAGGAATTTTTTTTTCTGATGTTCTTTTTTAGACTTTGTACACCAAAACCAGTTGCTGTTGAAAATTTTGATGATTTTTTATAAACACTCAATAAATACTAGAAACTTGATACTTTATTTTGTGATATTTTTCCTGTTAAGTACTCATTGTTTAATATAATGAAACTCATAAAATTAATAATTAACCAATAGAAATAGTCTAAAGAATAAACATTAGCCTGAGAAACCCACATTTATGCACCTTGATGACAAAATTAGTCTTATGCTCCAAGGATTACCTAACAACTTGCTCTCACAAGAACTAATTCAGAATTCTGCAAGGACTGCCTCAATTCCTGAGGTAGCACCTCTACTGACTCAACTACCTCCAAACTGGACCCCACTTCATAGAAGTCCTGACCCCTCTCAAACTGCCACCCTGGGGACCAAGTGCTCAACACATTGATCCTTAGAGGGCAGACCATGTTCAAGTCAGAGAATATATCCTACAGTGAAATTTCACTCTCAGACTATCAAACTATTTATGCAGTGGTCGATAACTTTTCCCATTTTGTGGACAGAGATTCTAGATCACAGAACTTGATACTGACATCTCAAACCCTCAATGGAATGTCTTAGCTTCCCTTTACCCCCAAAATAATTTTGTATAATTTATAATTCACATGCTAACCACTGGTAGTTTGGCCAGTATTCCAGTGATTCCAGTGATATCCCTGTCATCACCATGGCATAATCACGAATGGCTTATGGATTTTGGAGCCAAAATATTACTCTACATTTAATGTGTGAATTTAAAAGAGTCTATTAAAGACAAAATAACCATAGGTACAATACAGCATTTCATGACTCAGCATGGATTCTGAGAAATACAGGTATCATTGAAACCTACAGTAAAATTCCCTCTACTAGTGAAGTTACTGTTTTTAAACAGAAGATCTTATATCAGTAACATTTGCTTTGCAAGATATTAAGGTCAATTTCTTATTCAAAGGAGGCAATGAGGTAGTTGTGAGTGATGGCGCAGCTCTTACAGGTGAAAAGTCTTAAAAAAAAAGCTGAAAAGTCCTTTTTTGTTTTAATTATGGCTACGTAAAGACACAGAAGGAACAGAGACTCACAATAAGTATGCTACATGTTTAGGATTATACAGTGGATTAGGAATTTTTATAGATATAATTGTCTTTATGAGCTTTTAGACCCATTTTGAACTTTAGCAGATCAGTGTTTTGTGACTTTGGAAAACATGGAGCTGTGCACTGTGACTGTAGAGTTGTTATCTTAGGATAGAGATAACCTAGACTACAAGTTATTACTGTGAATTGCTGTTACAACGATAAGTCTGTGCTTGTTTACTAACACATAATATCTTTGAGGACAAGGAAAAGAATAAAATTAATAAAAGAATATTATGAATTCCACTTTGCATAAAATTTAAACAATTCCTGGATAAATGGATATCAATCCAACTTGGGTGACTTTCATAATATAAATTTTTCTATACTAGTAATCCTTGGACATTTTCTTGACCTTCAAACTGATCCTACTTCGTAAGACTTTACTGAGGACTCTTTAGATTAACGAAGTCTTTGTCACATGGACATAATCCCTCATGATAAAAATGATAGACAAACAAGAATACTTCTGATGTTTCATTTAGGCAAATCAAATAAAGAAAAGGAAAAGTCAACAAGCAAGAAGAATGTGTAGCATCTCTTTAACTGCTTACATGAAGTTTGATGGTAATGACCTCACAGTATAAAACAATTAATAAAGAATGGAATTGGAGAAAAAATTAATTTTAAATCTTTTTGAAGGAAAGTATTTCTGTGCATAAAGTGCAGCCATCCTTTGCTTTCCTTACTTTCTTCCAGGGAGAGTGGATCCTACTCATCGCTGATCTGCCAGGAGGAGGTGCTTTCCATACTGACCGTTATCGATGACTTTTTAGTATCTATTTCTGCTTCAGGAGTATATTAAACCAGGATATTTTCACAGATGCTACACTTCACTTAATTTTTAGAGCTACAAGATGTCAGATGGCTCTAATGTGACAATCGTTTTACATTCTTAAGGTAATCATGCATAGTGTTTTAAAGATATCATCAATGAGTAGGAAGATGCTTTATTTTCCATTCATTCCAGGGTGAAGTAGTGATATAGGGGAAATAAATGTAACCCCCAACCTGCTAGCTGCCTGATATGCAGCGCTCGTGTTTCCCAAAATCTAAGAATCAATTCTGAGGAACAGTGGAAGGTAAGAATAGGAAAATGTATTGGAAAATAGGAATAACAAAGACAGGAGGGGTTCTGAGTGTGTTGCCATTGAACCCATTTTACAGAGGAAGTTTTATAGACCAAAATCATGAGGTGAGCATAATATGGAACAAAACTATGGCCAACTGATAAGATTACAAGGTAATATTGATCCGATGGGGAAGTAGGTCACATAGCAAATGTGAAAGAACAAGGTCCTTTTAAGGAGGAAATGAAGCAGGGGTTCAAGTCATCATGGAGACTAATACTGATGCTTATTTACTGTTTATCTCTCAGCAAGGCGTGTCGGCCTGGTCATTTTGTCTTAATCTTGAGGCCAGGTCTCCAACAGATGCACCTCCAGCCACAGGGGTAATGTGTTCTCACCTTTTGCACTGACTTCCTTGAGGGTCTAGACCTGCCTGACTGCCTAGAATATTTCCTTCTATCTTTGCTTTCTATAGTAGTAGGGGTTGAAGAGCTCTGTAACTGAGTTAATGAGATGAGAATACAAGGTCATCAGTGAAAAGACAGCCGTAAGTAAAGAAAAGAAAGCCATGAGGAAACAATTGTTTCCGTATTAAAAACTCACTGAGAACCGTAGGCCTGGTATGCATTCTGCTCAAATCATGGCCTTTCTATTATAAATAACCAAGAAGATGGGGAAAATAATGCATTTGGAGTTGCAGGATCATTTTAAAGATATAATGTTTATGATAATCTTTGACTAAAAATACATTGATAATTTACTTCCAAGATGCCTTGTAGAAACTGTCATCTTGATGACAGCTTGAAATGTATACTGACCACCAGAATAATTTTTCATTCAATAATTTAAGAAAATTCATTGATCATTTTCTATGGTCATTTTCTATGCCACCATTCTAGGCGTAAAGATTCTGCAAGAGGAAACAAAATTAACAGCAAAAAAAACTCAATGTTCATGGAAATTATAGCCTATTGAATCTGACAATATATTGTTGCTTAAAAGAGACTCGTAAAAGTGATAATTATCTTTTGTCATCTCTGTAATGCAAGTTCAGGGAGGTAATTTTTTTAATGTGTATGTTGTATATTCCCAGTCATTTTTTTTTTACATCTATTATTGCTTGCTTAAAGGAAGGGAGAACTATGGAGAATAAAAATGTCGAATATTAGTTACTCATTTAAATTTTTTTTTCCAACTTCCAATGACAGTAGTTTAACTGTTAGGATTTTTGGACATCAAAAAAGTAGGTTTCACAAGTTGCGGTCAAAATATACTCCATAAGTCCTGGCTTTGGAAAGAACATATGATGATAGGTAAACTGGGTTTCATCCTTGAACTTGTCTTTCCTATGGTGGGAAAAGGTGCAGAGAGGAAATCAAGATAATGAAACATGCATGAGGCACTTTAAAATAACCCAGATAATTCTACATATAGTCTGTGTAGAAAAGACCAATCATCTCCTCCCAATCTGGTCCCCTGGGAAAAAAAAGCACGCTTTCTTTAATGTGTTGAGAGGCTTGTATTTTTTTTTGTGTTTTACCTTAAATCAATCTTATTGTGGTATCACTGATACAGTATAAAATGCATGAATTTTAATGACCAGTTCAAAAACTTAAAGCCAATGTATAGATTTGTGTAACTCTTCATGTCAAGTAAAATACATTGGACATACAAGGTTAAATATTGCATGATTTTTCTTATATGAGAAACCCAAATTATAAATAAAGAGCAAAATAAAAGATAATGGGAAAAAGGAAGACGGATTTTTCTTGAATGGGAAGAGAATGAAGAGATGCGGGATGGGGAAAGAAAGGAGCTAAAAAAGGGATTGAGATGTGTTACGCTTATGCACCTACTCCACACAAGGAGTGGAAACGGTCTGTACTGCTAACGTGTACTAATAAAAAACTAAATAAATAAAACTAAAAAGTAGAGATAGAGAGTAAATCCAAAATCCTAAGAAGAATCCTGGCTCTGCAAAATCTCCTCATCTTGCATACTAGACAACCACGGATCTATTTCCTATTGTTATGAATTGATTTTGTCTATTCCAGAATAGACTAGAAGGTCCTCTTTTGTATCCAATTTCATTTAACATGTGATTTTTCAGCTTTATTCACACTGAACTATTTTAAACCAGAACTTTAACCTGAATGACTGATTTTGTCTGTCATCTGAGACAGATACTATCAGTGTTTGTTTTGGGATAAATATGGCTGTTTTAAATCCAAAGTTGTTCAAAATTGAAGCAGGGAAGGTTGTCTTCAGTGTGGAGGTGCAGAGTTTTTTGTTCTGTAAGCTTCTCTGCGAGCACTGACTCTCTTTACAGCCTTGTGTTGATAATCCAGGAAGAGAGAAGAGGATATGAATCCAAACGCCTTAGATTACAAAATATACCAGAGCAGTTGAGCTAGTACTACTCTAGTTTTCATATTTTGGAAACGCTTCCAGGAAAATCAAAAGAGCACAAGCGGAAAGAAGTTATAGCTCACCTGAGGGCTAATTTTTTTGTTAGAGATGAATCACATGACCTTCAGTGCCCTCCAATAAAACTGAATACCTTTGCAAAACAATGCCTCCTGTTTTAATCCATTTTTGCTGCTACAGCAAAATAACTAGACCGTAATTCATAGAGAACACAAATTTCTCACCATCCTGCAGGCTGGAAGTTCAAGATCAAGCTGCTGCAGAATTGGGGAAGAGTAGGACCGCCTGGATCACATGATGCCTGATGCCTCTTTTGATAAAGGCCTTCGTCCCACGCACGAGGGAAGGGCCCTCAGAGCCCAGTCACCTCTTCTGGGCCCCATCACTACTTACTATCACACTGGAACACCTAGATGTTAAAATGGACATATGCAAACCATGATCTTCTCCTATTGGATAAAAATATATACTTCAAGATGGACAAGTATTTGCAATACAATTAAACAAAAACAGACAATTTTTTTTTTGTTCAGCTTACTCTTTTTATTTAAGCTTCTGTGGCATATGCTAACAGTTTAGAATTAACTCAAGTTAGTTCGAGGCTCATTTTTATGTCCATGCCCCTGAAGTACCCCAAATCTACCTTGTTTCCTCCCTCCCTTTGTTCCTTCTGGTCTTCCTTGTTTCTTTGCTGTCTCCTACAACTCTTTCTTTCTTCTTTTCTTAACACACCACACTCATCGCAGTTGCTGAGGTGGCAGTGAATTATAATAGGATTGGAAGCAGTGTGGGAAGGCTGTCCAGAATGCTTATTGTCCAGCTTCCACACCTAGGAGCGGTCTGACTTTGCAGGGTCTTTGGAGAAAGACCACAGGAGCCGATCCATGAGATCTTGACAAGCATTAGCATTCACAGCAATTGCCCTCAAAGAGCTTACCTGCCAAAGACGCAGACAGACGCATTTATTTACCGTTTTCTCAGCAGCCACTCTAATATACAGAGTCTATTTTGTTTTATATCACAAACATTGACAGTGTTTACCCCTGTATACTCTGCTAATGGTGTGGTTTCTATGGCTTGTTAATTTCATGGCCAAATAATATTGCAATTTATTGCACTTTTGAGTATGGAAGACTGAGAATCTATAAATTCTTTTGCACATTTCCTGGTTTGGAATGTTAAACAGGAATCGGGTACAGTAACATCTTTATTTCAAATGCACTCGTTAGCAAACCATCAATTAGGACTGATTATCAACATT
>RJWM01049040.1:0-11278 GCA_004363535.1 Dasyprocta punctata
TGGCTTTTCCAAAAAAGATGAAGACAATTTATTTTCAAATACTCTGGACACTCTGGAACAAAGTTAGTTAACCCATTCCTCTGCTTACCAAAGTTTTGCTTTACAGACTGTATGAATTGCAGCTCAGATCTTGTTCATGTTACTGAAGAAGCCACATTTATTGACCAAAATCATTATCAATACCAGAGCAAAACAGTGTACAAGAGAGAATGTGAGATGTAAGAAAAATAATATAAGTCAAAGAAGAGAGAGAATTCCAAGGATAAAGAAGGACAAGAGCCAGGTAGGAGCCCTGGGAGTCAGACAAGTCCAAAGGCCATAAGGGCCAGGGGAAAACTGCAAGAATTAATTGCTGGTTCATGTTCACTATATGTCTATCTATCTCTCTATCTATCCACCTATCTTCTCAATACATATATATTCATATATATAGATTAATATATATGCACATATATTTTATATATGGATATATAAATATACACAGCTGAATATGCATACATAGATGGTATTTCCTCTAAATATATATTCATATATACATATTCACTTATATACATATTCATATATACATATGTACATATATTCACACATTTTTCAGGTCTACCAGAAATCTCTGAAAGGATTAGTAAGGATCCCAGAAAACCATTAAAAAGAAGAAGTTATTACCTCCAGTAAAAGCAAAAATGTTGCACAGCAAAATAATAATAATAATAATAATTTCAGTACATCAAGTGACCCAACTATAAATAATAATTTGATAATGATACTGACCATGATGCAAAATTGAATACTGATTTTACAAACATTTGGAGTATAACTCCTTTGGAAGAATGAGAGAATACAGACAGAGACAGAGAGAGAGAGTTGGAGGTAAAGTGATAGAAGAAAATAGAAATTATATGCTGGAAGCTGGATGTAGTGGCACACGCTTTTAATCCCACTACTCAGGAGGCTGAAGTAGGAGAAGCGTTGTGAGTTCGAGGCCGGCTTAGGCTACAACGCGAGCACAAGGCTGGCCTGAGCTACATAGTGTGACCCTGCTTCAAAAAACCAGGGCTGCGAGTTTGGCTCAGTGGCTTAAGCGCCTGCCCTGGCAGGTGCAAGGTTGTGAGTTCAATCCCCGGTGCCGCAAAAAAAAAAAAAAAAAAAAAAAAAAAAAAAAAAAAAAAAAAAAAAGAAAAAAGAAAAAAGAAAGAAAGAAAGAAAGAAATTATATGGAGGTAGGTCAACATGAGTCTTAAATTCTTCCCTTTCATAGTTGGAAATCACTAGATAGAAAGTAATTTAAAAGGTTAAGAAAGCATACCGAGAGCATTTTATCCAGAAACATACTCAAAGCTAAAGAATTTGCAATAGTTGCCATGGGAGGCAAGGAAAGGAGACTGAGGAGTAAGAGATGGACCTACTATTTTTACTTATCTGTAATGGTATTTGGCTTTTGAATGCAAAATATTCATTAATTTAAACCCATATACTTCTAGTGCTCATTTATGTTTCACTCCTCTGACACTTCTTCAATTTTCCACTCATTTCAAGGTCATTTTTTTGGTAAGACATGCAAAAGTTGAGGAAAATTTGTATCTCAGTCATAAATTCGAATCAGCACTAGAGAGCAGAATTCCATTTTTGTTTTTAAGAGTTCACATTTTACTGAGATACTCTGGAGAGGTTTGTGGAATTTTATGAGTAGAGCTGGAAAGTACTTGGCTTCTTTCACTGTCCACCTTGTGTTTTAAAGGTGCTGCCTATGAGCTACCCTACCAGCTGCACTACAGTTGTTTTTCAGATGGACTTGAAAGAAAAACTGGGTATCAGAAGCTTACTCAAAAAGAAGAGAAAGGATGACTTCTGTGACATTTAGAAAAGGTTTTAAGTTTTGAAAATGCTGAGAAAAAAATGCTTAGAAAAACTATGCTTTCCATGGTTCCTTCAATGTAGGTTGAAGAAAGATCTTAACAGAAAACAAGATGCTCCCTACCAGGCACAAAAGATGGAACTAAGTAAACAAAACCCACACCAGAAGAGCTGCTTGACCTCGGGGCCAGTTGGAGGACTGAGAGGGAGCAAGACGGGCTCCTGACAACATGTGGTGCTGGACAGCCTCCTGTAAGCACCAACCACCTTGAAGAGCAGCAGAGCTGGCCTCAGAGAGACTCTGCCACTGCTGGCACCTGTGGCAGCTGTGGTCACTATGACAATTGGTTTAAATACTTGATAAACCTTCATTGTAGAGGTATCATAATGAACAATTTATAGCCCTTGCTATGTGTGGTGATTTGGATCTTTTTACTTTTTTTTTATTAGCATGTGTTTGTAGTACATAATGTTTACATTCATCTTAGAGAGTAAGTATGTGCATATAACACTCCTTAATTCTTTCTTCCCTTCCCTTCCCTTCCCTCCCTTCTCACTATCTCTAAATGTCCTTCACATTTACAAAAGATCTATCTCCCGGCTTCCTTGTCTATCTTTAATGTTTTTTAAATTATTTATATTTTGTGTTTCTCATATAAGAACAGTTATTTGATATTTAAGATTGTACGTCTGATCCATATCACTTAACATTATGTTGTCAAGGTTCATTCGTATTTCTGCAAATGATTTAAATATGTCCTTTATGGCAGAATAGTACTCCATTAAGTAAATCTCTTGATGGCTAGATAGGCTGCTTGCAAGACTTAAATATTGTGAGTTGTGCATTGTGATACATGGGTGTGCATGTATCACTGTGCACTTTAACCCTTTTGGGAAGATATTTAAAAGGGGAATAATTGAGTTGAATAGAATTACTAGTTTTACTTTTTTGAGGCATCTATATACTGACTTCCATAGTGGTTGCACCAGTTCACGTTCTCACCAATGATGTAGAAGGATTTTTTCCCCACAGTCTCACCATTTGTTATTGTTTAATTTTTGATGATAGCCATTTTTTTCTGGAATAAGATGAAATCTCAATGTTTTTTAATTGGCATTTCTCTGATGGCCAGAGATTTTGAGCATTTTTTCATATATTTATTAAGCAT
This sequence comes from Dasyprocta punctata, assembly GCA_004363535.1. Taxonomy (NCBI): domain Eukaryota; kingdom Metazoa; phylum Chordata; class Mammalia; order Rodentia; family Dasyproctidae; genus Dasyprocta; species Dasyprocta punctata. The sequence goes on from RJWM01049040.1 coordinate 3,021, forward strand.
TAGCACATCTTCTGACAATTGTGCAATCATTACAGTGGCCCATTTTTTGACTGGGCCTTTTATTTCGGGAATCCTTTGAATTCTTTGTAAATTCTAGTTAGTAGTCCTCTGTCAGAGAAGTAGCTAGCAAATTTTTTCCCCATTCTGTAGGTTGTCTTTTCACTCTGCTGACTGTTTCCTTCACAGTGCAGAATCTTTTTACTTTTTTTAATTTAATGGAAAAAAGGTAAAACAAAATTTCATAACAAAATAATAGAAGAATAACGATAGTTGATACAGTTCATACTGTGATCCTTAAAGTAGTTTTTAATTTGATATAATGACATTTGTTGATTCTTGATATTATTTCCTGGGCAACTGGGGTTCTATTTTAAAAGTCCATTCTTTTGCTATATCTTCACAAGTTTTACCCATTTTGTCCAGCTGATTTTAAGTGTTTCTGTTTGACATTTGTGGCTTTGACCAATTATGATTTCATTTTGGTGCACTGTAATAGATACAGGGCTAGATTTAATCTCTTGCATGTGTGTAACCAGTTTCCCCAGCATCATTTGATAAAGAGGGTATCTTTTCTCAAGCATATTCTTCTGGCTCTTTTGTTGAAGATCAGATTACTTTAATGTACCTGGGGTTTTCTTCATTTTCTATTCTACCCCACTGACCTGCATGTCTGCTTTTGTGCTATTACAATGCTGTTTTTAAAACTATAGCTTTGCAGTATTACTTCAAATTTGTATTGTTATGCTTCCTATTTTGTTTTTGTTGCCCAGGATTGCTTTTGCCGCTTTAGGTCTCTTCTGGCTCCATACAAATTTTAGGATAACCTTTTTCTAGTTGTGTGAGGAATGTTGTTGATATTTTGATTAGATTGTATTAAATCTATCTATCACTTTTGGAAGTGTGGCCATTTTGACAGTATTGGTTCTTCCTACCCAAAAACAGTAGATATCTTTCTACTGTCTGGTGTACTCATCAACCTCCTTTTTTAGTATACTAGAGATTTTCTTGTAGAGGTCTTTCTTTGGTTAGGATAATTCCTAGGTATTTAATTTTTCTTGATGCTGTTGTGAATAATATTCTTACAATTCCTTCTTGGTGAGTTCATTATTGTTGTACAGAAACACTATTGATTTTTGTGTATTGATTTTGCATCCTGCTATTTTTCTGAAATTTGTAATTAAATCTAGGAGTATTTTGGTGGAATTTTTTTGGTTTTCTATGTAGAGGATCCTGTCAATTGCAAATAATAATAATGTGACTTCTACCTGTCCTGTAAATATTTCTTTTATTTCTTTCTCTTGCTTGATTGCTCTGGCTAAAGTTTCAAGTACCATATTGAACAGGAGTGGTGATGGTTGATCTTCTTCTCTTGCTCCTGATTTTAGAGAAGGTTTTCAGCTTTTCCTCATTTAATATGATGTTGCCAGTAGGCTTGTCATAAACAATTTTTATCAGAATGAGATATAATCCTCCTGTATCTATTTTCTTTAGGGCTTTAATCATGAATGGATTTTGGAAGTTTTTAAAGGCTTTTTCTGCACCTATTGAGATGATCACATGATTTTTTATTTTTGTTTTTGCTTCTATTTTTGTAATGTGCTACATTCATTGATTTTCATAGGTTGAACTATCCTTACATCCTTGAGATGAAACCTACTTGGTCATGATGTATGATATTTTTGATGATTTGTTGCATTCTGGTTACCAGGATCTTGAGGATTTTTACATCTTTGTTCATTAAAGAGACAGGGCTCTAGTTTTCTTTTTTAAATTAGATCTTCATCTGATTTTGGAATCAGGGTAATGCTAGCTTCCAAGAAAGAGTTTGAAAGTATTCCTTCCCTTTCAGTTTCATCAATGAGTTTGAGGGGAATTAGCATTACATGCTCCCTGATGTTCTTACAGAATTTAGTGGTGAATCCATTAGGTCCTGGGCTTTTATTAGTCAGTAGCTGTTTTTATTACTGTCTCAATTTCATTGTCTGGTAATAGATTGTTCTGTATTTTTGTGTTTTGATGATTCACATGTGCCTAGGATCCGTCCATTTCTTCAAACTTACCCTTGTGCTTTTGCTTTCTTCACTTGTAATTGCATTGAAAATGGTATTTTCTTTCCTTCTTTAAGCAAGCTTGGCTAAATTTATCTATTTTGTTTATTCTTTTAAAAAATCGACTTTTTTTTTGTACCAGGAATCAAACTCATGACCTTGTGTCAAACCAGCCTTTTGATTCATTGATTACAGTGTTTTCATCTCATTGTTATTCATTTCCATTCTGATCTTTATTATTTCTTTCCTTTCTAAAACTAGGTTTGGATTTGGATTGTTCTTGTTTCTCTAGGACCTTGAGGTGCATCATTAGATTATTTATTTAAGCTTGTTCTATTTTTCTAATGTGAGAATTTACAGCAGTAAACTTCCTATTTAAGATTGCTTTCATTGTGTCCCATAGGTTCCGGTATGTTGTACTGGCATTATTGCTTGGTTTTAGGAATTGTCTAATTTCTACTTTGAGTTCTTCTGTGATGCACTGAGTATAGAGGAGTGTGTTATTTAATTTCCATGTGTTTTTAAAATATCTGTGGTATTTGTGATAGTATATGTGCTATTATCTGATAGTATATGTGGGATGTTTATGATTCTTTTTCATTTATTTAAGTAAGCTTTATGAGTATGTGGTCTGTTTTGGAGAAAGTTCCACATGCTGCTGAGATGTGTTTTCTGTTACAGCAAGATAGAACACTCTATAGGTATCTGTTAAATTCATTTATTCAAAGGTGTGGTTAAGCTCTCACATTCATTGGTTTTTTGTTTGTTTTTTCTAACTGATCTGTTTACTGCTTAAAGTGAAATATTAAGGTCCCCAAAGATGACTGTAGTGATATTTACTTAATCTTTAATTCTACTGATGTTTGTTATATCAAGTTGGGTGCATCAACTTTCAGTGCATACATACATACAGATAGACAGATAGATAAATAGATAGATGTAGATATAGATTATAATTGCTATCTCTTCTTGTTGAATTGTTCTGTTAACTAATATGTAATGACATTCTTTGCTTTCCTGATCAGTTTTAGCTTGAAGTCCAGTTTAGCTGAGAATAAGGTTGTTACCTTTACTTGCTTTTGGAGTCTTGATGCATGGAATATTGTATTCCATCATTTGAGTTTTAGTCTATGAATTACTTTCTGCATGAGATGTGTCTCATGCATGCAGTAAACCACTGGGTACTGTTTTCTGATCCAGTCTGCTGATCTTCATCATTTAATTCGGGAGTTGAGTCCATTTGCAGTTATTTTTGAAAAATGTTGACTTATTCCTGTCATTGCATTATGTTTCTATTGTTGATTTCTTTGTTTCTTCCTTTTGTGTTTAACTGCTCACCTGCTTGATGTTTTAATTCCATCAGACATTTTGATATTATCGGTTCACTGTCTTTGTTTAGGATATCCTTGAGAATTTTTTGGATTTTAGTTCGGTTGTCATGAATTCCTTAAGATGTTCTTTGTCATGAAACGTCCTTATGTTTCCATTGATTCTGAAAGATGGTTGTGCAGGATATATTCATCTAAGTTGAAAGTTGTTTTCTTTTAAGGCTTGAACCCCTTTATGCCATGTTATCCAGGCATTTAAAATCTGTGTCAAAGAAACTACTGTAATCCTAATGGATGACATGTAATCCTTTAGGATTTCTCTGACTTCATGCTTTTCTCTGACAGTTTTTAAGATTCTGTTCAAGTGTTGACTTTCTGGAATACTGACAATGATGTATATTGGAAACATCTCCAGTATTTAGAGTTCTATATGCCTTCTTTACCTGTGTATTGAGTTTCTTCCTCATATTTGAAAAGTTTTCTGCTCCAATTTCTATGAACACATTTTTTTTCTATGCCTGCTGTTCTTTAATTTTTCTCTACATCCTATTAGTCTTATGTTAGTCTTTTTAGCATTATCTAGTAGCTGTTGAACTAATTTTCATTATTCTATTATTGTTTTTAAGATATCTCTGAATATATCATCCTGTGCTTCCAATCTGTCCTTAAAGTCTGACGCTGTCTTTTCACATTGGTCACTTCCGCTATTTATATATTCAATAAGATTCTTTATCTCTGAAGTTTGTTTGGCATATTTTCCTGGAGCCTATTTCTTTGATATTTGTGTTTTGAATAATTTTAGTTAGCTCTTTCAACTTCTTATTTGACTTTTCTTTAACCACATAGGTCAATTTGTTTGGTAGTTACACAGTCTGGTTATGACATCTTTAAATTTGCCAAGTTTCTTTCCTCCTTCTTTGATCATTTCATATAGCTCAGCCATGTGGTATTAGATTTCCTTTCCCTTGGTGTCCCCTGGATCTGTTTTGGGAGAGTTAGAGTCTCTGGAGTTGTTTTTGTCATGTTGTTAGTGTGTGTGTGTGTGTATGTGTACCTGTGCATGCACATGTGCTGAGGGTTGAGGTCAAATAGAGTGAAGAGACTTTGTTGTGTTGGCATGAAGATCTCCTTTGCTTTCTTGTGATGCAATCTTGGCTTTATTTGTCAAAAGTTATTGATTACCGTTTTGACCTATTCAGTTTAATTAGCTTTGAACCCAGACTCTAGGTTGTAAGGAAAGAATTCCTACTGGTTATAACAACAGCTACTAATCCAACCCAATAACAATCATGAACATTAAAACTTGTTTTGACAATTTTGCCTTTTATCAGCGTCCCTCACAAACTTAAGTGTACTATTGTTAGTGTTTATTCTGAGATGGGGAGAGAGGAAAGAAGAAAAGAGGAAGGAGAAAAGGAATGGAGTAAGTCAGTGTGACGAGAAAGAGATCACAGAAATGTCGGTAGTGAAAAAATAGGCAGTCAGACTCTGTCGAAGTTATTTTTATGGCTGGAGTAAAGGGTTAGTGTTGAGAGGATTTGATAGCATATTTGTAGTGATGGGAGGAGGGATGCAGAGAAGGAAGTATAATTAGAGATTGAGGGGAAACTCTGAGGTTGTCAGAACATGTTAATATATTTTCAGTCAGTTTTGTTTGGATCCTTGGAGCACAGTTGTATTAAGGGTTACCCTGATATGTCCATAAATGACATCCTTCCTAGTCAATTCTTGTTCTCTTTTGTACATGTACAGACACCTGAAAGTAGGAAAAGAGAAGAAAGACAAGGGAATAAGAAACATGAGAAGAACAAAGTAAAAACAATGCAAAGGAATGAAAGTTTAAAAGAGAAAAAGACAGAGCCAAATAAAAAGAAAAATTTGAAAATTAAAAAATAATATTGATAAAGTAGCAAAAACATAGGGTGTGGGGGAAGCCCAGAATAGACAAACAAGCAAAGAAACAAAAAAACTCCACATGGCCACTATATCATATAGTCAGTGTCCACACATCATATAATCGCACTGTAGTCAGAGTTCAGTTGCAGGTGGCTAAACCAATTTACCTCTTGTGGACTGTTTAACTTCCTCCCTAGGAGCAGTGAGAGCTGTTAATCTGTCTGGACCTCTCTCCTGGCTACAAGCTGAGCTTTGGGGCTGGCCAACTACAGACCATTGTCTCTGCCCCAAGTTCTACCATCTCAGTTAATCTGGGAAGAAGCAGATGTGCTGTAGTTTGCTCAACACTTGGTTCCCCATTTGATGTTTACCAGTGACCTCCCACTCCTGCTCTCCTCACCGAAGAGCAAATCCCAGGTTGTCTCTTTGCTTTACTTTCAGAAACCTTCTGCCCAGTATAATACCAGAAGCGCTCTGCCTCCAGGCCATACTTTCTGTTCCCACATACCTACATCAGTCCATGGTCCCTGTCTCAAAAGCTCTACTTTACAACCTGGAGAACTTGGTGTAGACTCCAGGCTCAGCAGAGAGCCTGTTTTGGCCACATGGGCAGGATTTCACACTATCTTAGATCTTTCCCATGTTTGGGGAAACAACAGGAAAGGACAGACTTTGGTCTTCTGAGTCTCTTCCCCAGCCCCCCGCCCTGTGTCCAGGGATGTGATTCACAGCTCCCTGCTAGCAAGATCAACACTGCTCAAAGCTCACCAGTGTTCAGCCTCTCTCTACCTGGGGCAGGGGGTTTCCCTTGTCAATGCTGAGCAGTGGCCAGTGGGCAGGATGCCTTAGAGATACAGTATTCTGTGATGCTTAGGAGATTGATGGGTGTGGGGGAAGGATTGCATGTTTTTGTGTTATTGGCTTTTCCATTCTCTAGTTGCAGTCCATGGCTTCCTTGGGGCCCCAACTGCAGTTAACTCCCATACTGGGTTTCCTCTTCCAAGGAAGACGGAAAGTACGTAGGGAGCCTATCCCAGGAATATGGCCTGCAGCACTGTCTCCTTCCACCTTGCTGTGAGGACCACTGCCAAAATGGCATGTTCTCTGGGTAAAGAGTGGGGGCAGGGGCCTTCAGGTCAATGGTGGCCTCACTTCCATTTCTCAACAACACAGATATTGGGTCTGATCTAGAGGATTCATCTTTTGGGTTAATTTTCCATATCTGAGTGAGTTTGCCTCCCCTGTTCCAGAATACCTGCCCTATCCAGTGTCCTCCAAACTTCTCAAGTGCATCTCCTTCTTTAGTCAGCCATGTTGAAATGTCATGACTTGGATTTTAAATGTCCCCCACAACTTCACATGTTGAAGGGCTTAGTCCCTAACATAACAGTGTTCAAAAGTGGAGCCTTGAGGTTGTGACTGAGGATCATGAGGGTTCTAACCTCATCAATGAATGAATATATTTACAAAATCATAGCTTCATGGACTATTAAATGGGATAGGAACTTGAGGCAGTGGGGCCTAGTTGGCGGAGATACAGTAAGTCATTGGGAGTATACCCTGAAATGGTATGTCTTGTCATTAGTTTCTCTCTCTCTGTTCCCTCCCCCACCTTCCTCTCATCTTGGTAGTTGCAATGAGGTAAGCAGCTTCACTCCATCCGTGCTCCCTGCCAACGTGGTCTGCCTCGCCACAGTCACAGAAACAAAGGAGACAAGTGATCATGGACAGAAAAATGAAACTGTGATCCAAAATAAATCTTTCCACTGTCAAAGTTTTTATCTCTGGTATTTTGTCACAGCAACAGAAAGCTGACTAACACACTATGACAGTGACTCAACATGTGCTAGTTATTGTCATCATGACTATTTTGTAACAAAACACTGTATTTCCCAGGACTGAATGGCAGGCAGTGAGGACTCAGGCAATCAAATGACTACCATTTTGCCAGTACCAGAGGGCAGAGTGAGGCCAGTGCAGAAAATGTGCACCTAAGGGAATCATTTCTTGTCCCATCTGAGAGGAGGGAGAAGACAGAAAATTAAAAATTATATAAATGTAATCACTGTTCATAATGGAGATTAATAAATAGTGTTTGAAGAAATATTGCATTAGCAGTATTATATAAAGTTACAGTCAAATCTTTATGACTATAATATTAAAGAGAGACACCAGAACTAAATTACAACATTCCTAATTATCAGAGAAAATGCACTCATATGGTTATATCTAGGAAACACATGAAGTGACTCAGAAAAGTTTAAAGAGTATGGGTACACTGCAAGTAGAAAAAGCCAAGGCAGCAATCATAAAACCTGAAGGCTGAATTCAGAGAAAAAAATATAAATCAGACAAAAAATGATGCTATGTGATTTTAAAACACACAGCTCACAATAAGACATTAAAGGGTTATGAACACCTGTGTACTAAAATATCAAATTCAATGGTTAGGTTCAATATTGACCTTACAGGGAAATTTGATTTGGTTCTTGTCCAATTTGGTTTGCAACCAAAAACATGGAATGAATTAAGTTTGTGAACCAAGGTGCTACTGTAATACAGTATCAGCACTAATGAAAAACATGTAGGAAGTACAGTGTGGGGGAAAAAAACGTCCCTTTAAGCCTTGATAGCTCATGAGTATGAAGGAGGCTAACCACTATACTTAGTAAGATAAATCTAATTAATGTCTATGAAGTTTTGTGGCCTGAAAAAAATTCTCTCTTTTCAAGCATTCATGAAGCTATCCCAAAAAGTGCCCCAATTTAGGCCTCAAAAGAAACTTCCCAAATATCGGAAAATTAGAAAGTAGAGACAATGCTCTCCATTATAATGAGAAACATGTAAAATTAAAAGTCCAAAAACCTCTGCTCCAAGAGAAGCAAATCAATCTCTTAAACAATCTTGGACTAAAGAGAAAATCAGAATTGAAACTACAGAACATTTAGAAATCAGTGATAACACAAATGTTACACATTTGAGCTAG
>RJWM01049041.1:0-11267 GCA_004363535.1 Dasyprocta punctata
AAAAAAAAAAAAAAAGAAATGAAGGAAGTTTCTAATATCAGCCCTAGGGTCATCTCAGGCCACAGGAAGCAGACTAGGAACCCAGAAGAAACTCAACAAGAGAGCACACAGGATCCTGACAATCCTAATTTCTTACGGAATATGTACTACTGCTTAAAAAACTTAAAAGACTCAGTTGAACCTAAAATTTAAAATTCAAGTAAGCTATTACTTCTGTAAATGTTCATTGAAGGCTGACTGCTTGCCAGGCACTGGGTTAAACCTGGAATCCAGCTACAAATAAGAGAGGCTTGGAATTCATAATCGGGCAGGAAAAGGGCAAAGTTAATAGAACAACTATGCTGACAATAAAGATACTGAGATAGTGAATGAAAAATGCAACTTCAATCACTGAGTTCTAGTTAAGCCTCTTTGGGAGGGGACCTCTGAAATGAGAACTGAACAAGGCATGGGACATGGTGGTACACGCCTGTGCTGGGATTCCAGCACAATGGGAAGAGTGAGGAAGAAGGATCCCAAATTCCAGCCTAGCCTGTTTGGCAACTTGATGAGATCCTGCCCCAAAAATTTTAAAAATTTTTCAAAAAGACTTCGTGATGTAGCTCAACGAGAAGACCTTGAGTTCAATTCCCAGTACAATAAAATAAAATAAAATCTGAAACTGAGAAAATGTTCATGTTTGAGCTATCCTTCCAGCACCCACCACTTCCTTCTCATATAGCAGATATCCAGTATAGCTCTCCTTGGCCTCAATGTCCTCATTCCTGAAATGAATGTCCAAGATTCAAACATAGAACGCTACCTATCAATGAAACGGGCACGGGCATCGGGGTAGCAGAAGCAAAAATTAAGTGAGTTCAAAAAGGAGCGCAGGATATCACATAACTAAAGCAGAGTACACCAAAACCACCCAGTGGTACCTGAAATGTCTTGTATCTTACACAACACATAAGCAGAAACTGTTCATTACCTTAACCCAAGGAAATAACACGCAAAAGACGCAAGAGAGGCCGAGACAGGTGCAAGACCACATTAAAAAGGTCAATACTCATTGCCCTCGAGACTGTCATGGCAAGAGAAATGAGAAGTCCTTCCCTTCTCTTTGCTGCTAAGGCAACAGCCCCAAACTGAAAAAACAGGAGAAAATCATTGTTCTCTCACGGACCAGTCCTGGGGTGAGGTCAGCCACCAACTGCAGTTAGGGCTTGAGAGAATCGTTCCATCGTTGTTCTCAAGAACACGTCAACGGGGCGCCCAGAGGAGAATGCCCTGAAGGCACCTCCTCTGTCCTAGCAATATTTCCTCTTCGACACTTAGCCTCACCCAAATGGAGCTAAGGCTGGGCTAAGGCAAGCCCCGTCCGTTCTCGCGGAGTCGGTCCTTTGCAGGTGTCCTCCTTCACCCGCCAGATACACAGAGGGAAATCTGTGTAACTCCAGAGACTCTGTGAAGAGCCGGCGAGCTGAGGACAGGGACGCATCCCAAGGCAAAGACGTAAAAGAGAAAGAAGAGAAATCCCAAGAAAGAAGTGTAAGTGAGAAGGGCAGGTGAAGAGTGGCAGGTCCCAGAGAATCAAAAAAGATTACAGGCCAAGAATTTCTAAACCGGCTCTTACCGTCCGTGGAAGACGCCATCTTCCAACCCATGTCACGTGACGTGACCAACCGTCGGCGGGAAAGTGAGACTCCATAAGCCACGCCCCGAAAAAATAGCCTATCCCCAACTCTCACCTCTGTCTCGTTTCCCCGCCCCACAGGGCACTATTTGCCTATCCCCGCCCCCTGAACGCCACACCCACCGCGCGGTTGTTAAGGTGGAGCCAGGGCAAAATTTTTGGAGGATCTTATTTACTTTCCTCAGTGAGGGGGCGGGGCCTCGGTTGTGCAAGTGGCCAATCGGTGTTTCTGGTTAGGGGGCTGTGTCCCCTCGTGCTTAATATAGAGTACCCGAATCAGGGGCGACTCCACATCTCCGCCAATAGAATTAGCTGAGGTGGGCGGGGACAAGGACTCTTGTTTCTGATCAATCATATATCCCCAAAACTAGCCGTGGGGGGGGGGGTCAGATGTTCGCTCGAGTGATTGGCTAGAGAAGATGGTTCCGCTCCCCAATGAGGAGATCCGGCAGGATGGAGGGCGAGGCTTGGAGCTTGGGCTGCACTGGTGGCGAAGGTGCGGGGAGCAGAGCTGAGGTGGCCGAGAGCCATGGCGGCGGTGGTGACGGCGGCAGCGGTGCGGGCACGGATTCTGCAGGCGAGTGAGGGTGGCTCCGAAGCTAGGAATGGATCCTTCCCACTCGCTCTCTGAGCCAAGCTCCTGCAGGACCGACTTTTGGGCCAGCCTCTTCTTGCCCACCAGACCCTCCGACCCTGTCCCACTCTCTCACTCCCTCCTGTCCCTCGCCTTGGATGCAGCCCTGGACTCTTGCGCCTGGCCCTCTGCCCTTTCACTCCTGAGCCTCCTCTTTTCTGGTTCTGGCTCACTGTCCTCCAGTCCTGAGTCCCTGCCTGCTTGCTGTCACCTCGGTCCGACCACTCTTTCCCTTTCACCTCTGCACCAACCAATTCCCTCTCCCCGGAAACGCCCTTTTCTGGTCACCTATTTTAGAGCTCTTTCCCCTGCTGGGAGCGTCTAAATTGCTACACACACACACACACACACACACACACACACCCGCCATCTTCTCAATTCTTAGTGCGAGGTGAAGGGGGAGGATTGTGCAGAGGGCGGGGGGGCGAGGGTTAGTGGTTGAACTTTGAATCTGTTAGGAGCCTACAGTAGATTTTCACCAAAGGTAGACACGTAGCAGGCTGTTTTTCCGAACTATTTTGCTCTTTGTATTTTTACAAATTCTGAGCTTTCTTGCCAAGACATTCAGGTAAACTTCCAATGAAGTTGCGGTGTTTAGGTTGGAGGTAAATAAGGACACATCGTTAAGCTAATGCTATATTTTATGTAGTTCAAAGGACTAAACATCTTTCCAAAACAGGTGATAAAAAATGAGAGCTGAGGAAGACCAGAAGTTTCAAGTTCTTACCCCCGAGTCAGCTCTTTAAGGTCAATACACCCTCCACTCTGGGTTCCCTCTGAAGCCAATCTAAAGAAAAGCAGTAGAGCTCCAGAAACTGCAAGCCTCAGGCCCCAGCTCTGTATATATCCTTTCTGCTGTGGCTTACAGCCTAGTAAGGACATAGAATACGAGGCAAGATTTACTTTTGGCAAGATACTCAAACCTGTGAGAAACAACATTGCCCTTCTTATTTATTCAATCCAGTCTGGGAACTTTATTGTTGTGCTTTTAGATAATATTATTATCAGTTTTCGGTAGGTTTTACTGCAGAAATGTATGCATTTTCAAGATTCTTGGCAGAGTGGGGAAAGGTTCATGCTTGAATATGCTATTTAATGGGACAGTATGAAGAATGGGCAGGAGGAGTTAAGATTGTTTTGGCTTCACTCTTACCTCTTGCAGTGATCTGTCTGTCTAGTGCCTTATTTAGTAGGAGGGAAACAGAGTTTCCATCTTGTGTTTTCCACTACCAACTTCTTCTTGAAATCTTTCACTGAAATTAGCTTTTTTCCTTTGCCTGTACTCCCACCACAATGAGACTGAAAAATCTTAAGAAGGCATTTTGTCCTTTGTACCAAGGAGAAACATCTCTCTTCTAGTTTGGAGACAAACACTTTTTTTTTTTTTTTTTATTCATTTGAAGAAGCTTCTGAACTGACTTGGAAAAGACCAAAAATAATAATTCTTAGCTAAGTAGGAGTTGTTCTATCATGAAACTTTGACAAATAGTCTAAGCCAGGTGTGGCCTACAGCCCCAGCTACTTGGGAGGTAAGAGGATTTCTTGACCCCAAAGTTTGACACTAGTCTGAATAACATAGAAAGATTTTATCTCAAAAAAAAAAACCTGCCCCCCCCAAACCCTCTAAATCCTGGTAGTTGTGACTATTAGAGGATTATTAAAAGACTGTCTAGACAGGGTGTGATGGTACTCTGGGAGGCTGAAGCAGGAGGATTCCAAATTTAAGGCCCTCTTGGGAAACTTAGCAAGACATCTTAAAGTTAAAAGAGCTTGAAGATGTATCTCAGCACTCCTTGGGTTCAGTCCTCAGTACTAAAAAAAGTAGAAAAATTATTTATAAAGGTACAAGTTCATGTTTTAATTATTTAGCTTATCTTGTCTGTTATCAGGAATATACCTAAAATCTCTCTCTGTTCTTGTGATACTATCATTCTCATTTGGAAATAGGAAAACCAGTCTGAAAGACACTCACTGACTTACCTCAATAATGTGGTACAAAGACTACAAATTTTAAAATCATACTTAGATTTATTTTTATCTCAGCTCCACCTCTTTTTGGAGGAGTGGTTAGTACTGGGAATAGATCCCAGGGATGTTCTACCACTGATCTACATCCTCCTGCCTGAACCTCTCAAATGCTGGGCAACATAATGAGAACTTGTCTCAAAATAAAAAATATTTTAAAAGGACTGAGAATGTAGTTCAGTGCAAAGGCCCTGGATGTAATTCCCAGTAACACACACATTTGCACAACATAACTGGTGTAGAATGCTCAAGTTGATTGATCAGTGCCTCTCCTGTCCTACATGAAACAAAATTAGTATCAAATGGTTGCTTGGTGACTACTCATTCTTTCATTCTGCAGATGAGTGCCCCCTCTATTCCAGCAGCCATGCTAGGGGCTGAGGACACAGTGGTCTAGTGATCTAAAGAGAAAGACAGTTAAATACGCTGTTATTCCATAATGTGAGCTGAGGAATGGAGGAATTCGGCTGCCATAGGACCTGACCTGCACAGTGAGACCTCCCAGAGCAAGTGATGGCCAAGTGGAGACCTAAAGGAGTAGGAAAGACAAGCAAATGGATGAAGCAATGCCAAGCAAGAGGAACCAACATATGCCAGGGCAGAAAACCCAAAACATGTTCTGAGTAGCTGCAAAAGAGAGAGCAAGGTGGAAAGTAGAAACTGAAACTAGAGGAGCACCTAGGCACGGGGGTGCACACCTGCAATCCCAGCTATTCAGTAGGCAAAGGTAGGTGGATCACAAGTTTAAGCTGAGTTTGGGCAACTTAGCAAGATTACGTCTAAAAATAAAAAATACAAAGGACTGGGAATGTAGCTCAGTGGTACAGCATGCCTTATTCAAGCCCCAATACCAAAAAAAAAAAAAAAAAAAAAAAAAAAAAGAAAAGAAAAGAAAGATACTAGAGAAGCAAAAATAATACATGGAGTTTTCCAAGCAACATCAAGAGAAGTGGAAAGGCATTGAAGGTTTTTGTTTTGTTTTGTTTTGTTGTGGCAGGGGAAAATCTTATCTAGCCCTCGTGCATACTAGGCTAACAAATACCACTGAACTCCGTTTTCAGCCCCATTGGAGAATTTTGAACAAGGGAATGATGTGCCCAGATTTGGGTTTTAGAAAGACCCTCTATCCAATGGAAACTACATTCAGAAGTTTAAGCCAAGTGTGGTGGTGGCATGCCTGTAATCCCAAGAGGGAGGCTGAGGCACAAGGATTGCCATGAGTTTGAGGCCAGCCTGAACTATATAAGGAGACTTTATCTCAAAAAAAAAATGCTTAAGATTGGAGACTGGGAGCCCCATTAGGAAGCCATTATCGAAGTCCAGACAAGGACATGGTAGAGTGGAGTAATGACAAAGGGGTGGTGTGCCCCAAAGACTTCTAGGAAAACAGATTGCTAGCGCTTGTTTGACCAAGAAAAGAGAGGGAGGAAATGAGGTGACATTCAGGATTCTTCTTGGGCAGCTAGGTAAAGAGTGACTCCATTTACTCTAAGCTGCTGGTATGTGGGCTGTAGGAAGCAGAGCAGCTTAGCGGGAGGTACGTTCAGCTTTTCCAACATGTGCTGAAGTAGAGATGTAAGGACAGTTACATGGACACTGCCTGAAAAGGAAGAATCTAAGTACTGCAGGTGTGGCCATTATCAGGATCTAGATGACTCATAGGAGCTGACAAAATCAACCAAGGAGTATACACAGATTGAGAAGAAAACAAAGTATAGGACCAATCCTTGAGGAGCTCAAAGAATGAATGGCCAGGTGGAAGAGGATAAACCAGAAAAAGTGGCAGAGAAATGGCCAAAACAAGGGAAGAGATACCAGGGCAGCCACCGACAGTGCAAAGGGCATGCAGGAGGAGGACAGGTGGCCGCGTCACCTCTGCTGGGAAGTCAAGTGCAGGGAGGACTGAGGAAAATCCATGGGATACAGGGAGGGAGTCACTGGTTGTCTCAGTCACATTCCTTGTTCCTGGGACAAAATACTCCATTCCACAACTCAGAGGAATTTATCTGAGCTCACAGTTTGTAAAGGTCTCAGTCCATGTTCAGGCGGCTCCAAGGCAGGATGTAATGGCAGAGGAAAAGGAGCTAGAGCAGGAGAGAAACCCTTCCAGGCCACATGCCCAGTGACCCGCACCCCTGTGGCCCAGTCACTTCCACAAATCCACACAAATGAGCACATGAGACTTTCAGAGAATTTCTAGATAAGAAAAATGACATCGTGCCCCTGGGCTGGAAAGAACTCATGCATATTCTTTTACGTAAAGGGCATTTAGTCTATCTCAAAGAGTTGCCAAAGTCCTAACGGTTTCAGCATTGTGGAAAATTCCAAGTCCAAACTCTTGAACTGTGAACACCTGTAAAACAGCAAAAGAAAGTTAAATATTGCTGACATACAAAGGCACAGGGTAAACAGTGATGTTAACCCTGAAGGTTGGAGTAAATTGAAGTTAGCGGGAGATGATGAGATAAAGATAATTAGCAGAGCCTTTTGTAGGAAGAGCGTGGTTAACAGTAGGGGGTCTCAGATTTGTGGAAGAGGAAGGATTTTATTTTAGTGTAATATGCTTAGAAAACAGCAATTGAATAGAGAGAGGTTTAAGGTACAGGAAAGGATAATTGATGGAATTGTCTTGAGATAGGAAAAGTTGGCTTTAGAGCCCAGGGACAGAGATTAGCTTTAGATTTCTTTAGTCTATAGACATTGAACACATCTATATCTCTTCACTTTGCCTTCAGTTTGCTGGCCACTTCATCAGCTATAGGTCAGTTTTTCAGGTTTACTAATAAGTTGAAGAAGTTAAATTTCATTAAGTACACAAGTGCATGCCTGTAATCCCAGCACTTGGGATACTGAGGCAGGAGGATCATGAGTTCAAAGGCAGCCTGGGTTAATACATGACAAGTTTGAAGTCATCTTGGGCTACATAGTAAGACCCTGTCTCAAAAAACAAAATAATCTGGGGATAGTGGCACATGCCTATAATCCCAGCACATGGGAGACTGAGGCAGGAGGATTGCCACAAATTTGAGACCTGGGCTCCATAGTAAATTCAAGGCCAGCCAGACTGCATAACGAGACCCTGTCTCCCCCCCCCCACACCCCCAAAAAGGTGCAAGGTTGAAGAAGTTCCCATCCCTCATTCTTTTGTTTCTGTTTTCTCTGAAGTAGAAAAAACAAAGTGAGAGAACTAACAGAGTTGAAATTTTAAGAGAATTGTTAAGTTTTGAAGTAGTGAAGAGTAAAAATAAGTATATATAATAATATTTAATAAGCACCAGCTGCATTCTAGTTACTTTCTATACCTGGACAATCTTGATTGCAATAACTATAAAACAGGTGAGCAAAACAGATTCAATGCCTGCCCTCCTGGAACTCGGTCTTTTGAGATGACAATTACCGAAGCCATTGTAACACCAAAAAATAAACCTCACTGGGGAAGTACCAGCTGCTGTAGAATTACAAAAAAAGGAACCTTTTGTTTGTTTTAGGTACCAGGGATTGAACTCACAACCTTGCACCTGCCAAGCAGGCACTTATGCCACTGAGCTAAATCCCCAGCCCTATCTTTTGAGACAGGGTCTCACTATGCATTTCAGTCTGGCCTCAAATTCACTTTGTAACCCAGGCTGGTCTCAGAACTCACAATGATCCTCCTGCCTTAGCCTCCCGAGTGCTGGGATTGCAGGCGTGCACCACCACGCCCAGCTCAAAACCTAGTTTGAGATGGGAAGCAGACAGCCGTGGACCTTCCTTTTTTTTTTTTTTTTTTTTTTTATTTGAACACCTACCATGTACCAGGTACTACGCTGGCATTGGGAACATGGCTATAAACAAGGCTTGCTAGACTCTAGGAGAGTATTGATGGTTTGATTAGTTTTTGTGGAGACTGGGAGAGGAAATAGAATAGATATTTAGAAGGATTGTCTGCTGGCCCAAAGGACCAACAGCACCGTTTACACCAGAGAGCACTGCAGGTGCACACAGATTCTTGTGCTTTGATTAATACTAGTATCTCTTCAGCCGGGCGTGGTGGCACATGGCTTTAATCCCAGCACTCAGGAGGCTGAGGTAGGCGGAGTGTTGTGAGTTCGACGCCCGCTTGGGCTACAACTCGAGCGCAAGACTGGCCTGAGCTACATAGTGCGACCCTGCCTCAAAAAAACTAGGGCCGGGAGTTTGGCTTAGTGGCTGCCCTCCTGGAACTCGGTCTTTTGTGTGAGTTCGATCCCTGGTGCCGAAAAAAAAAAAAAATACTAGTATCTCTTCAGACAAGATAATAGATTAAATTCCAGATTTATTTAACACCTCAGTCTTGAGTTTCAGTTTGCTCACTTAGATTAGCCTTGAGTCTTCCCCTGCCTTCCTTTCTTTGTTTCTTTCTTTTGTACCTGGAATCGAACTCAGGACCTTGTGCTTGCCAGGCAGGCGCTGTGCCCCTGAGCTACATCCCCAACCCAGCCTTGAGTGTTTCTTAAGTCAACTTCTACAACATCTATACAAACTGTTTTTCAGAGTTATAGTTCAAGAGTTACATTATTGTAACTGACCCTTCTTCCCCCCTTGCTAATTTAACCTATACCGCACGATTTTATCAGATATTACCTATGCCCCACAGTTTTTTTCCAAAAGGTACCCATGGCAATTTTTTTTTTACAAAAGGTACCTGTATCTTATTGAAATAAATTTGACAAAATAATCAGTACATATTTGGAGTGCATAATTTGATCAGTTTTCACATTTGTGCACACCTGTTACCATCATCACAACAAAAAACATCATCACAATCAAGCTAAAGAACCATTACCCAAGAAGTTCCTCTCTTACTATCTTCCCCATCATCCCTGGGTAACTACTATGCTTTCTGATACTACAGATTAGTTACAAATTTTTGTATAAATGAAACCATCTAATATGCTATCTTTATATCTAGCTTCTTTCATATACCATAATTAGAATTATCCATGTTGTATGTATCATTTCATTCCTTTTTACTGTTGGGTAGTACTCCACGTCTGGATAGACACATCAGTCTCCTTCTTCACCCACGTAAGGGTGGACATTGAGTCATTTCCAAGTTCTGAGCTATTGCGAAGAAAGCGGCTATGAACAGAGGTATTCAGTTACTTGTGTGTGTGTATTATACTCACATTTAGTTAAGTACTGTTTACACTTCCAGTGATTATATACTACATTGGTTATAGTTTATTATAGTAATTATATACTGTCTTCAACACTTACATGTTATAATAAGCATTTTATATTGTTAGATTTATGATGATTATATTTTCTATGCTAAAAATTAGGAAAATATAATATGACCAAAAAAAATTTTTTTAAATCAAGGCTGTCCTAGAAACTCAACTGGACACAGTCATTTTGATTTATTTTCCCCTCATGGTGTTCTGTGTCTCATCATTTTATACCTTTTTTAAATAACTATATGACCCTTGAGAGCAAACACCCAAGTTCTTTTTCATACACCCACAGCAGTAGTATAATGTTGAGTTTAGGGTAGCTATTCACTAAATTTTTAATAATTTTCTGCTCTCATTTATCAAATCTTTATTTTATCTCACAGGTTTCTTCCAAGGTAAACTCTGCCTGGTATCCAGCATCCTCCTTCTCCTCTTCAGTGGTGAGTATGTTTAGCACTGAAGTTTTACTTCTGAGAAGGAATTGGTTAGTTTTCTTCTTTTCTTCTTTATCTTATTGTGATGAGATTATATGTGAAATTATCTGTCTTATTTTTCTTATGTAATATTACATCTGTTATGTTGTGAGCACTGGTGTGTGTGTGCATGTTTTATTTTAACAGTATTGGAGATTGAACCCAGGGTTACTCTACTGTTGAGCTACATCCCCACCCCTTTTTATTTTGAAACAGGGTCTGACTCAGTTGCTGAGACTGACACTGAACTTAAAATCCTCCTGCTTCAGCCTCCCAAGTAACTGGAATTACAGGCATGTGCCACTGCACTCAACTATAATTATGATTTTTAATGGCTGCATTTTAGTCCTCCACCAGGCACATATAACCTGAATTAGCTAATAATTTCTTCATGTACATTTAGATGACTTAAGTTTTTCAAGAATAAAATAAATTTTTACATAGTTTTACTACATTAAAAGTAAACATTTCTGAGACCTCTAGAAATTAATATTTTTTTAACAGTCTTGCTATGTTACCCAGGGTAGTCTTGAATTCCTGGGTTCAAATGACCCTCCTGCCTTAGCCCCTTGAGTAGCTAGTTAGCTAGTACTATAGGCACACACCACCATGCCCAACTTCTTCCAGAGGTGTGGTTAAACCTGCCACACAGTTGTCTTCTTCACAACCTTTTGACTTGTCTTTCCCAGCCATCTGCCTACCAGTGATCTGCAGTACCTAAACGAGGGCTGCTGCTCAAAAGCTTTTCCCTACAGAAGCATGTCACACGGTAACTCTTCACAGTCTTTGGTTCTCAAGTCCTGCAATAGGTTGAACATAGTTTGTCTCCTTTGGAGGACATGTTGAAATTTGATTGCCATAGTGGTAGTACTGGGGAATGGCACTTTTAAGAGGTGATGAAGTTGTTAAAAGGGATTAATGACTTTCTTGCTTATGGCCCCTTCCACCTTTTGCTGTGTCATGATGCAGCTACCTTACCTTACATGTCTAACCTCTAGAACACTGAGATAAATAAGCTGCTTTCAGCCGGGCGTGGTGGCGCACGCCTTTAATCCCAGCACTCGGGAGGCTGAGGTAGGAGGAGCGTTGTGAGTTTGAGGCCGGCCTGGGCTACAACGCGAGCGCAAGGCTGGCCTGAGTTACACAGTGCAACCCTGCCTCAAAAAACCAGGGCTGGGAGTTTGACTCAGTGGCTTAAGCGCCTGCCCTGGCAGGCGCGAGGTTGTGAGTTCAATCCCCAGTACCACAAAAAAAAAAAAAAAAAA
>RJWM01049042.1:0-11257 GCA_004363535.1 Dasyprocta punctata
G
This sequence comes from Dasyprocta punctata, assembly GCA_004363535.1. NCBI lineage: Eukaryota > Metazoa > Chordata > Mammalia > Rodentia > Dasyproctidae > Dasyprocta > Dasyprocta punctata. Next base: position 2 of record RJWM01049042.1, read on the forward strand.
CCGAGACAGGAAGATGCAAGATTGAGGCCTGCCTGGGCAACTTAGTGGGACCATTTGTCAAAACAAAACCAATAATAACAGTCATAATAAATAAAAGGGCTAGGGATGTAGGTCAGTGTGCCTGACTGCTTGCCTAGCAGTTATTAAGTCTTGGATTCAGGATTGTGTACTGATAAAAGAATACTCTCAGGCAAGAACACTAAACCATATTTAGAATTTTAATTATCATGCAACTTCTAGAAAGCTATCCGCATTTTAACATTTCTGAAATTACAGAAACAACTGCTATAATTTTAAAAGAATATCAAGTTATATTTCAGATACTCTGTTTGGAGACTATGGTCAATAGGTGAAGGTATCTGTTTTTTTTTTTTTTTAAACACAGTATGTACAAGACAATCTTTTGAACTAAAGGTTAAAAAGTTGACAAAGGTACAGACTGCATAAGGGCAAAATATGACTTCTAAAAGTACATAAACAATTTAAATGTAAGACAATATGCTATTACTTGCTCAAAGTATTTCATAAATCTAAAGGAAAGAATGACAGTTTCAACATTGGAAGGGAGAGAATGTAGGGATGATCACAGGAAAGAAGCTGAGTTTCTTATGGTGCTAATGATGAACAGGAACTTTTAAGATTGAAATTAGTAAAGACTAAAACAGAGGTGATAAATTCTGGCAAAAGAAATAATTCTGGCAATTTATTTGCATGGTAAGTACAGAAGGAAGATTAAGGATTAAAATGACTTTAAAAGTATTATCTTAAGCAGCATAAGTTCCACGGCCTGTTAGGAGAGAGTCACTTATTTTTAAAATCTGAAGGACTAAATTTACACATGGACAATAACTGGGCCATATGTGATACATAAATGTGAACCACAGGAGAAGTCCAGGAGTCCGAGCTACAGCACCCACTACAAGCAAGAGCCAAAAAGGATAAATGTATTTAGCATTACTAAACTTCCTTTATTTTCTCCCCACTTCCAACTCAGGATCAACCAAGGAAGTCAGATATGCTGCCTGAACTTATCATAAAAGATGTTCTACTTTGACTCAACCCACTTCCAGCATCCCCATGGCAACAATCTCCAATCATAACTTCACTGAGCCCTTCCTTTTTATTTAACTATAAAATGTTTCTACTCCACTGACTGTATTTGAGTCTCTGCCAAACACAAGTGATGTGGCTAGCTCCCCTGCTGCAGCAAGCTGTAAGCTAATGGCCTTGGATTATTCTCATTTATACGAGCTTCATTTATTTCCAATGATCCTAGTACATGTTTAAATATAACTGCTTATATATTCATAGATACACTGTGACACACACATGAAAATAAATTACTGCAAAATATACAACAATTCCTAAACCTGTAAGTGCATTATAAACAAAGTCATCTGTAATTTTCTATTCTGTTCCATTCATTTAAAAAATGCAAGTGGTGCATGCCTACAATATCTGCACTGAGAAGCCTGAGGCAACAGGATCTCAGGATGGAGGTCAGCTGAAACTGTACAGTGTCTTAAAAAGGGGGGGGGGGACCTGATCTATTAAAATGATTTATTAACTCACCGAGAAATATGATCTTCTAAATATAGATCTTCTAAACCTTAATTTTGACTTCAGTGTCCTCTGTTCATGTTTCCATCTGGACCTATTTCCTTAAACCACTCTTAAAGAAAGGGGTATAAGTTTTGAGTAGGAATTTCTAGAGGAATAAGGAATCAGACTGAAGACTTTTTTTAAAGAAGACATTCAGTTCAAATTAAAGTACAATGATGTAGGAATAATAGTTTAGAGAAACATAAAGAAAAATGTTTACTAAAATCAAGAAGGGAATTTCATAAAACTAGTCATTTCTGAAACTTATTTAAAAATCATTTAGCTTCACCTTTCTCACAATTTTTCTTGTGCTATTGCATACTACTCAAATGAGGTTATGCAGCGTTGGATAGAACAAACAAAAAAAGCAAAAAGGAGGAGGAAGAGGAAGCAGAAAAGCCCCTATCTATTAGAAACTTAAAAGGCAATGCAAGAGCAAATGCAAAATTTTTTAAAAGGTTCAATTCTCCATCGAAAATAAAAGGAGGCTCCCTTCATTTAATTTATTTTAGAGTTTTCAATTTAGAAAATCAGTTACCATCAATAATTTTTGTTTTTAATGCATGTAAATCATTTGAAAATCTAAATAAACCTTTTGCCATTCTCAAGTTATTTGGGTTTCTTCAAGGATCTGCAAACAACTTTGAAATGCAATCACCAAGGAAGATAGTACAAACTTCTCCCAGTTTCTTGGAAAAGACAACAACCTAGTTCACTCCAAGTTTCAGCACTACCTCTCTCATAAAATTATGAGGTGCTCAGTGTGGTGGTGCATGCATATAATCCCAGCACTCTGAATCAGGAGGATCACTATGAGTTCAAGGTCAGCCTGGGCTACATAATGAGATCCAGTCAGAAAACACACAAACAAACAAAGCTTTATCTGTCTGTCTGTCTATCTATCTATCTATCTATCTATCTATCTATCTATCTATCTCTTTCTCTGTCAGTCTATCTATCTAGTATTCTGTAGAAAAAGCCAATTAGCTAACATAGATGGTCACCCCAATTATAGGTGAATTTCAGATGGACTATGTGTGATAGTGACTCCCACTTTTCTTAGGGACTGGTTATTTATCTTGAGAACACACATAGTGAGTTTTGTCTACCTGGCTAACTAAAATGACAAAATATTGTCTTTGCAAAAGACTCTTTACCAGGTTGCCTTAGATGCACATTTCATTCTGGTTTAATGCTCATTCAATACTAAAACTATTTTATGTCTAGATTATTTTTGGTAAGAGATTATAATTTTACTCATACTTCCCTAAGGAAAAAAATATATATACATATATATACAGAGAGAAAAAATAATTTCTATTTTTTTAAAAAGCGTTTTGTGCTAGAGGTTGCACACCCACCCAAACAGGAGCAAGATCCCGGCATTATATGCTTGGGACTCGCCCAGGTTTGCCCAGTGCAGCACTCCAGAGGCTCTGAACTTGCAACCAGACACAAGGTCCAGGTGGCGCCACACTCCGGGGTGTGCTCCACCTAGCCGCCTGGGTCCCGGAGGTCTTGACCCCCACCCAGCAAGGCAGAGGCTCCAGCAGCACAGTCCGGGAATGCACCCTCAATAGCTGCGCAGAGGATCCAGCTCCACCCAGTCCCATGTCTCTGAGCAACCCACCAGGGCAAAGTCCAGCCTGCCTTGCACGATACAGGTGTACTGAACCCAGCCCAGCCCAGAGCCCCAGAGCTGCTCATCAGGGACTGGCCAGCGTAGCTGCAGGGCCTTAAAGAACTTGAGCTCTACCCATCAGAGCACAAGGCACGAGCTCCATTGTTCAGTGTGACCAGCGCTGCAGGTCCTAGGGGTTGAGCACCCGCCCAACCAGGAAGAAGGCCTCGGGACTACATGTCTGGGACTCACCTGGGTTTGCCCTGTGGGGTACACCAGAGGCTCTGAACTTGCAGCCAGATGCAAGGTCCGGGTGACGCCACACTCCAGGGTGCACTCCACCTAGCTGCCTGGTTCCCAGAGGTCTTGGGCCCCACCCAGCAAGGCAGAGGCTCCAGCAGCACACTTCAGGAGTATGCCCTAACTAGCTGTGGAGAGGATCCATCTCTACCCAGTCCCATGTCTTAGCGCAACCCACCAGGGGAACGTCCAGCCAGACTCGCAGCACACATAGCCCAGCACCCCAGAGCAACCCAACAAAGTACATCAGGGGAACATGTGACCAGGCTCACAGACTACAGAACACAAGGGTCCAGTGCCATAATCTGGGTGTGTGCCCCAGATAGCCATGGGGATATTGGAGGATTGAAGCTCTACCCAACACAGTGTTGCAGTACAATTCATTGGGAGGCTGCCTGCCCAGCCACACAGGTCCCAGAAGAAAATGAAAAAACGAAAAATCAAGAGGCAGTCTCAGTCCCCCAGCCCACTGAGAACAAACCCAAGAGACACTGAAGGCAAAGACACTAGGAGTCACACAGCTGAACTTTCTGAAATGATAGCAAATGCAGTAAACAAACAACTCCAAGAAGCTGTTGAGAAACACAAATCAGAAATAATCTCTCAGCTAAAAAATGAAATGACAATCATTATGAAAGAAATGTTCTGTGTATCTAAAGAAGATCAAGAAAAAAAAATAGAAGAACACAAGAAAATGATGGAAACTTTGAATGAACAATATAAGACACAAATAGAATGCATGAAACAGATTCAAAGGGAAATTCAGGAAATGAAAAATCCCATGGAAAGTTTGAAAAACTACCTGAATGAAGCTGAAGATAGAATCTCAGACCTTGAAGACACCATGGGATCTTATGATCATGAAAGAAAAGATCTCATAAAAATAATAAGGAACCAAGAAACAACAATTCAACAGCTGCAAGATAATGCCAAGAGAAATAGCATAAGATTAATAGGCATAAATGAAAAAGCAGGGGTGAATACTAATGACCTGCGAAGACTATTCGCAGAAATAATAGCAGAAAATTTTCCAAACATGGGAAGAGAATCTGATATATAGATAAGTGAGGCATACAAAACCCCAATTAACCATAACCAAAATGAACCTTCACCTAGACATATAATAATTAGGGTATCAGAAATACAGCACAAGAACAAAATACTACAAGCTGCCAGAGAAAAGAAACAGATCACCTACAAAGGAAAGTCTAGCAGAATCATGGCAGACTTCTCAACGCAAACCTTTAAATCAAGAAGAGCTTGGAGTGATGTATTCCAAATCCTGAAAAAAAACAACTTTCAACCCAGATTGACGTACCCTGCAAAACTATCCTTAAAAATTGATGGAGAAATAAGATTCTTCCATGAAAAAGAACAACTGAAGAAATTTATGGCCACCAAACCAACACTACGAAGAGTACTGACACTCTAGAAAGAGACAAAAATAGCTACAATCTTAAGAACAACAACAAAAGGAAACCAATAAGCAGGGCAAATAATTAAATAAAATGTAGAAAACCAACAACAGAAAGATACCATGACAGGGATGAGTCAGTACATATCAGTTACATCAATGAACGTAAATGGTCTCAACTCAGCAATAAAAAGAAACAGACTAGCAGAGTGGGCTAAGAAACAAAATCCAACAGTATGCTGGGTTCCTGTACAAGAAACACATTTCACTCAAAAGGAAATTCACAGACTAAAAATCAAAGGCTGGAAAGCAATACTCCATGCAACAGGAACCCAGAAAAAAGCAGGGGTAGCTATTATGTTTGTAGACAATATGAACTTCAAACCGAAAATGATCAAAAGAGATAAAGAAGGTCACTACATACATGTTAGGGGAAAACTTGAAGAGGAAGAGATTATAATCATAAATATATATGTACCGAATATGGGAGTACCCAACTATGTAAGACAATTCTTAATAATTTATAATACAATTATAAAAGTGGAATTTAACATCCCACTGTCACAGAGACAGATCAACCAAACAAAAAATCAGCAAAGAAATAACAGAGCTGAATCAAACTTATGAACAAACGGATCTAGTAGATGTGTACTGAGTATTCCACCCACCATCATCAGGAAACACATTCTTCTAAGCTACACATGACTCATTCTCTAAAATAGATCATATACTGGCCCATGAAACATACTTAAGTAAATGCAAAGGAACTGAAATAATTCCATGCATATTATCTGACCATAGCAAAGTAAAATTGGAAATGAATGACAAAAAAACCTACAAGAACCCCATAAACACAAGGAATTTAAATAATACTCTCCTAAATAACCAATAGGTCATAGAAGAAATTAAAGAAGAAATCAAACAATATCTTCAATTGAATGAAAATGCAAAAACAAATTACTGGAACCTGTGGGACACAATGAAAACAGCCCTCAGAGGGAAATTCATAGCACTAAACACCCACATCGGAAAAACGGAAAGAACACACATAAACAACCTAATGCTGCACCTCAAACTTCTAGAAAAAGAAGAGCAAGTCAAGTCCAAAGCCCAAAGAAGGGAGGAAATTATCAAGATCAGAGCAGAAATTAATGCAATTGAAACTAAGAAACCAATCCAAAGAATTAGTGAATCGAAGAGTTGGTTCTTTGAAAGAGTAAATAAAATTGATAAGCACTTAGCCAACCTTATCAAAAAGAGGAAAGAAAAAACTCAGATTCATGCAATAAGAAATGAAAAGGGTGAAATCATTACTGGCCCTGTACACATACAGAAGATCATCAACACTTACTTCGAAAACCTTTAGTCACATAGATTCGATAACCCAGAAGAATTGGACAGATTCCTAGAAACCTATGAATTACCAAAGTGGAATCAAGAAGATGTAAAACAGCTGAATAACCCAATTTCAGCTAATGAAATTGAAAATGTAATTAGTACCCTACCAACGAAGAAAAGACGAAGCCCTGATGGATTCATCACCGAATTCTACAAGAAATTTAGGGAAGACTTAATGCCAGCACTCCTCAAACTCTTCAATAAAATTGAAAGGGAAGTAAGTCTCCCTAATTCATTTCTGGAAACAAGTATTACCCTAAATACCAAAACAAGAGAAAGACCCAACCAAAACAGAAAATTACAGGCCAATCTCCCTAATAGACATAGATGCAAAAATCCTCAATAAAATACTGGCAAATAGAATACAGAAAGTTATCAGAAAGATTATACACCATGATCAAGTGGGATTCATCCCAGGAATGCAGGGATGGTTCAACATATGCAAATCAATAAATGTAATACACCGTATCAACAGGGCCAAGGACAAGAATCACATGATCTTCTCAATAGATGCAGAAAAAGCTTTTGACAAAATCCAATACCCATTCATGATAAAAAACCTTACAGAAAATCAGAACAGATGGTCTCTACCTCAACCTGATAAAAGCCATATATCATAAACCAACAGCCAACATCTTTCTAAATTTAGAAAAACTGAAAACTTTCAACCTAAAATCAGGAACAAGAAAAGGATATTCATTATCACCACTCCTATTCAATATAGTTCTGCAAAAATTAGCCAGAGCAATTAGACAAGAGAAAGAAATAAAGGGGATAAGGATAAGAAAGGAATAAGTATCATTATTTGTAGATGATATGGCACTCTACATAGAAGACCCCAAAAAATCCATTAGAAGACTTCTAGAAGTAATGACCAAATTCAGTAAGGTTGCCGGATACAAGGTGAACACTCAAAAATCAATAGCATTCCTGTAAGTCACTGAGAAATAAGGGAAACTACACGCTTTACTATAGCATCCCCAAAAAATGAAATACTTAGGAATCAATCTAACAAAGGAAGTAAAAGAACTGTACAGTGAAAATTACATTACTCTGAAGAAGGAAATCGAAGAAGATTTCCAAAAATGGAAAGATACACCCTGTTCATGGATAATAAGAACGAATATCATAAAAATGGCCTTTCTTCCAAAATTATTATACAGATTTAATGCAATCCCAATCAAAATACCACTTGCCTACTTCACAGAGCTAGAGAAAGCATTCCTGAAATTCATCTGGAACCAGAAAAGACCTAGAATAGCAAAGGCAATTCTGGGCCACAGAGGTAAGGCAGGAGGCCCCCAACTTGAAACTATACTACAAAGCCACTGTCATAAAATCAGCATGGTACTGGAATCAAAACAGACCTGAACATCAATGGACTAGATTAAAAGATACAACCACAACTACAAACACACTTAGCCACCCATCTTTGACAAAGGGGCCAAACATGTACATTGGAAGAAAGATAGCCTCTTTAACAAATGGTGCTGGAAAAACCGGCTTTCTATATGCTGTAGATTAAAACTAGATCCATGTCTATCACCATGCACTAAAATAAAGTCAAAATGGGTCAAAGATCTGAATATTAAAACAGAGACACTAAACTTACTAGAAGACAGAATAGGTAAAAATCTTGATGACATTGGAGTAGGCAGAGAGTTCATGAACAAAAATCGAATTGCACAGGAAACACTTCCCAGAATCAACAAGTGGGATCTCATCTTACTAAAAAGTTTTTGCATATCAAAGGAAATCTCCAACAAACTGAAAAGAAAACCCACGAACTGAGAAAACATCTTAGCCATTTGTCCATCAGACAAAGGACTTCTATGTAAAACATATAAAGAATTAAAAGAAATCAGGCCCCTAAAATTCAAGGAGCTAATCCAAAAATGGGCATCTAAGATGAGTACACACTTCTCAGAGAAAGAAATACAAATGACAAATAAATATGTGAAAAATGTTCAACATCAATGGTCATTCGGGCAATGCAAATTAAAAAAACACTGAGATTCCATCTCACTCCAGAAAGAATGGCCAAGATTAAAACGTCAACCAACAACAAATGCTGGAGGTGCTGTGGGGAAAAGAAGACTCTTCTCCACTGTTAGTGGGAGTGTAGGCTGGTGCAACCACTGTGGAAATCAGTGTGGAAATTCCTCAAGAAGCTAGGATTAGAAATCCCATTCAACCCAGTTATCCCACTTCTGGGCATTTTCCCAGAAGAATTGAAAACATCATACCACAGTGATATTTGTGCACCCATGTTTATAGCAACCCAATTTGTAATAGCTAGATCTTGGAAACAACCCAAGTGCCCATCAATCAAGGAATGTATGAAAAAGATGTGGTATTGTTATACAATGGGGTACTACTTAGCTATCAAGAAAGATTGCATTGAGACTGTACAAGTAAATGGTCACGATTGAGACCATACTCATAAGTGAGATAAATCAAACCCACATGTGTAAATACTGAATTGTCTCCCTAGTGTAAGAAACTGAAAAAGTATATATGATCCAAAATCTACAATAAATACTATGTAAGAGTAAAAAATTGCTCCAGAGCAAAAGTAATTGGGAAGGGAAAGTGGGAAAAGAGGGAAGGGAAAAGGAAAAAGATATAAACCTATATATATGTATATGTAAGATAACTAAAATGAACATACTGCTGAATGTATTAGTTACTGAGAAAGAATGGTTAATATTCATATGATTAGATCAATTTTACATGTCTATATCTGTTAATCTAAACAACCATTTTGAAGTCAACAATACGTAATATTGCAACCATTGTCCAGTTTGTATCATCCTGTTTCGTAAACCTATAATGTTACTGCTGTACATTTGCTCTAGTCATTTGTCTCTTTTGCTTTTTGTCTTTCTTATATATGTCTTTTTCCTCTAAAATAAAAAAAAGAAGAAAAAAATAATAAAAGTGTTTTGTTTCAGAATTAAGCTTTGCAGAATTATGTATAGGGGAAATAAGAACTGTGTATAGGAAAAAATAAGGAAAGTCACAGAAAGATACAGTGGATTAAATAGTGAAGAAGGTAAAACCTAAAAATTTCTTACTCCATGAGTATTCATGAGTACTACAACACATTTAAAAGAGTTTGAGTTTTGCTTATGAAAGAGTTCTTTATGCTATTAGGTAAACTAGATAAGCCATTGAAGTTCCCTTTTACTTATACAATTTTCATCTTTTTTACATAATATATGTAAAAATAGACTTACCATAAATGACTCCTTGATTTTCTAAACATCATTTTAATCATCATATAATTTATTAAAACATAGCTTCATGAAAAACTAGACAAATTTTAATTATATGAGTTTAAATTCATCCTACCTTTGAAACTCAGATTCTCTTTTGAAATCAGTATTTTAACCTTTGCATAAACTAATGAAGAAAATATTTAAAAACTGATTTATGTAATTAATACACTTAGATATTTATGTTTAAGATGGAATGAAACATACTAGTTTTACTTGTGAAGGTTCTTAATATCTATTATGATTTATACTCAGTTTCTTAGGATGAAATCTACTGCATGAATCAGCATGTACTATATATCTAGTTTTTCTCTATAAATTCTGATGTGCATGTGAAAATTCAAAGTCACATGTGAACAGTAAAGGAAATATAGATCCATCCTGTCTGATGTTTTTAAGAATAGGCACTTCAAAATTATTATATAAGTGAGGTAGGGTAGAAGAAATAAAGCTAGGTAGAAAGGAGATGAGGAAAGTTGTAATTTTAAAACTGTACTTAAAAAACCCCTGCCGTTTCAGAACACAGAAGTTACTCAACTTTACAATAGTTTTTACCCTTCCACTACTAAATTTCTAGACCTAAAAAGGAAAAAAAAAAGAAAAGAAAAAAAAAAGGGTTGAACTCCTGATTTTCTCTTGTAAGAAGGAAGGGCCTTTTCAACTAGTGTACATTGAAGTCAGGCTTCCTAAAGATTCACAAATCTTCAACCCTAAGGCCACACAAACATATACGCCCCAGAGCATGCCGTGTCTCATTCTCTGAACTCCCTACTCTTTTCCATATGTGTTCTTTTACTTGTGCTGAATAAATCTTTCATTGCCCCCTACTGCCTCGTCCTGATAATTTTGCACTGAGAATCAGTGAGCTTATTCACTGGGTGGGGTGGGTTGCAGTTCTCCCACCTTCTCTTTGGAGAAATTCACTGGACTGTATCCACTGACATAAGGATTTCAGAATTCACACTTTAATTGTAAGGATCTGACATTGATTAAAACTTACGAGGGTAGCAGAACTTTAAGTGTGGGATTCACGTATGTGCTTCTTTCTTGCTCAGGACAAACCCATCTATTTTTCCCTTTGAATATAAGTGTGAACCAAAGCTTGCTTGTAAACTCTGCTTGGTATTTGATCCACTATTATTGTGTGTCTACCTGGCTGCATGAGTGGACTTTGATTAGTCTCATCAGCACAGAAATTTCATCCCACTTAGAAATGACTGGTTTGAGACTCACCAGGGGAAGAGATACAAATGAGACTTTTGCTAAGGGCTTTTTGATAAGAAGCTTTTCACTTTGCAAAAGGCTTTGCCTGTTTCTGCCTCATCTGGGACGCCTGTCATTTGCTACTCCTGTGAATGGGAGAGACCAGTGGAGCAGACATGAATTAAGATCACTTTCTGGAGCCGAAGTCCAGTTAACCAACAGGTTGAAGCAGATCCTCACAGTCCACTCAGCTTAATGTACCCGCCACTCATCTGCTGACAAAAACGAGCAAGAAGAAAAGAAATACCTCATTTCACAGTACAGTGGACTGCCCAACAGCATGTGTATGGTAGTAGTAACTGATATGGGTGCTTACAGATGAAGATAGCCTAAATAGATACAGTTTAATTAGGTGTAAGCTTTTATGATACCTATCAGCC
>RJWM01049043.1:0-11266 GCA_004363535.1 Dasyprocta punctata
TTTACTTTTCCTTCGGCACTTCTTCTCACCCGCCTCTCTGTCTACCCGGCATACATGGCCCGCTCGCTTTCAGGTGTTTTCTCCCCATTTATCCAAGCATGCGAGCGGCCCCTCCGGCCCCATTAAACTCCAGACTCCATCCTCTGAGCGTCCGGGCCTGGACACATCTGCTGGACAAACACGGGGCAGCTGTCGGGCCAAACCCATAAATAATGGAAAGTCCCAGGGATCAACATCTGGCTGAGCCCATCCTTGCCGGCTTGGGACCGTGGCTGGCTTGGAGCGGACCGCCTGGGGCGGCTTCCCTGAACTCCTGACTCCATCTGGCTCACCTGCCTGGTCACACGCCCTCCCCGAGCCAGGACCTGGTACCCGCGGGCAGCACAGTGAGGTTGGCGAGCAGGCCTGGACCCCCGGAGTGAGAGCTCCCTGCAGACCCAGTCCTTCGGTTGGAACATCTTCCCTGCTCCAGGGGCTGCTGACGACTTTCCAAACCCACGAGCGAGGCAGCAGCCAGGCCCCTGACGATGCGCACCTCCCATCGAAAGCCAGAGCCCAAGCCGCCTTCAATCCAGAAGCCATGGCCCGCGGCCAGCGATGAGCAGAGGATCAGTGCCGAGCAGGGCTTCCTGCCCCTGGAGAGACGAGATGGGGAAGATCCAAATCCGGGCTCATTAACAGGTCAGAGGACGGGGCAGAACACAGAGATGTAAGACAGGAAAGTGGACGGAAACCAGAACGCGGATCAAAGTCAGAGCCACAGGAGAACGCCTGGCTCATGCGGCCCAAGAACCCCACTTGGCTGGAAACCCAGAAATCTCCCCAGAGCTCCTGGAGAGCTGCCGGTCTGGAAGTGTCTGGACTCTCACAGAACACGGCGGCTTTCCTTCAGGATGCGGGACCTGGATACCTCCTAGCCCCAGCAGCTGGCCTTGCCTCCAGGATCCCACTCTGAAAGCTGCACTGTGAGAAGCCCACCGGCAGCAGTTGCCTGGGCATCCTCCAGATTCCCATCCATTCCTGCTTCTCCTATGTGGGGGCCATTCTTAAATCTTCCTTCTGTGTAGCTACTGTGAAGATGTAACCAGACCACACGTGAGGTTACACTTGACTGTCAGCTTGAGTGGATTAAGAGACTCCTATAGAGGAAGCTGGGTTGGGAGGCAACTGACCCTACCCATGGGTTAACCCATTGATGACTTCCTAGCTGAGCAGGCTGCTGGAGGCGGAGCCTAGTACAGGAAGTGGATCACTGGGGCTGTGTCCTTGAAGGGTGCAGCTCCTCTTGGGCTCTCTTCTGCTCACTGTGTTTGGTGGCTGCCACAAGGGAAGCAGCTCTCCTCTGCCACGGCTCTCTTCCACCATGATAGTTCTGGCTAGGGACTAGACCCTCTGAAACCATACAGCCGAAATAAACCTTTCCTCTTTTAAATTGTATGTGTCAGGCATTTTGTCTCAGCAATGGAAAGGTAACAAATACCAACTCTGAAAACTATCAGTTCATGAGGAAGTTCTGAAACACTATCTATCACGGAGATAGGTGTATCAGACTCACCTGGGGACTCCTTGAGTACAGGTTAGGTCCTCAGCACTCCTAGAGGACAATGAAGGAGCAGTTAATCGTTTCCTCTAGAGCTGTGGCCAAGGGATGGCGCAGCTTCCAGAAGCTGTAACGTGGGCACCCTTATCACCATCTATCCATCTACCTATCTGTCCATCTATCTATCTACCTAGCTACCTATCTGGCTAATGCCTAGAGACAGTGGCAAACAGCTTGCGTTCATACCTGTCTTCCTTAGGGAATCCACCAACGCAGAGGCCATGTCCCCAACTGCCAGCATGACCCCACTCCCAACACCAAGCCAACTCTCCTCTGCCCTGAGTCACCCGAGGCCAGCTGCCGAACCACTAATGGCCGCTCCTGGAGCTCTGAGCCCACAGAAACCGTCTAAACCGGTGGTGGAAACCTGCGGCCTGCACGCCGCGGCCGGTTGTTTATCACTGGACGCTCCAGAAGGCTCCCCGTGGCGGTGTAAACTCGCGGGCCCTCGCCTTGGTCACCTGCCCTCCCGCCACGCACGCACCTCTGCCGTCCCACAAGCCTGGTGCTCCCCGCGCAGCCCGCGTGCTGTGCTTCCTCCTGCTCTTGGGAGCTGTGACTGACAGACTCTGCTTTCAAGGCAGTCGCCTCCGTGTCGGTTATCTTACCGTACTGACTGCAGTAAAGTGCTGGGTACATTTTAAAACCCCGAAGATCAAAGGGCTGGGAGAGGGGCCCAGCTTCTCAGAGAGAGAGAGACAACACTGCCTGGGGAAGCTGTGTGAAAGGCGCTGGGGGAAACAGCTGGTCCTCCGGGGCCTTCAGGAGGGTCCTCCGAGACCAAACCACAAACCACAGCCTGTGCAGCCGGCCTCCTGGGCCCACAGCAGGGTGGACAAGGGCACGGTGCGTCTGAGGCACCGAAACGCAGACGCCTGGCACCCTCGAGCCCTATTCCAGGAAAGTGTGATTCAGCAGGTCTCGGGAGGGGCTGAGAATCTGTCTTCACGGCTTCCCAGGCCCGTCTGGAGCGTATCATGAAATGTAAGGTACTGCACTATTGATCATGTTAACCATGGGGGCCATAGGAAAGCCGCTGTAAAACGTGAGCATCAGGATACACGAGTCCTAATTCCCCCGACACCCAGCTGAGGTTTCAGTGTGCCCCTGGAATTCCCGTGTGCCTCGGAAACTCGGTCCCTGATGTGACAGCGCAGAGTTTGAAGGGGTGATGAGGCCGGGAGGTAGATGGACGCCACACGGGGAGCGGGCTGGTTACTGAGGAGTGGGTGTAACAAAAGGACGCGTCAGACCCAGCTCCACTCTGCCTCGCATATGCTCCTCCTGCCGTGCTGGGACGCAGCACGAAGGCCCTCACCAGACGCTGGTGCTGTGCTTGGTTTTCAGCCTCTGGAACTGTGAGCCAAGGAAACTTCTCCTGCTTAGAATCTACCCGGCTGTGGTATTGTGCTGTAGCTGAGAAGGTGGACTAAGATCCTCTCTGAAGGAAGCACCGTTATTCCCACTTTCTAGAAAAAAAATCTGAGGTTAAGTAACTCACACAAGGTGGTTAAGTAACTCGCACAAGGTCACACAGCTTGGCAGTGAGAGGGCCGCGATTTCTAGTCTGAGCCAAAAGCTCATTCTGCTTCCTTCTGACATTCAGCTGCCATCAGTCAAGCTCACAGGCTGAGTGACCCCCGGGCCACCCTGGCCTGGTCGAGCAGCCCCTCACACAGGTCCCCAGCATGCCCATGGGGTTGTAAAACAAACACCTCAAGCGCTTTGAGAGAAGGATGCTGAATCACAGCTAGTGATCAACTATGCGTTCAGCTGAGTGCATTTCCCTAAGATCTACTCATGTTTGTTTCCCTGAAACCTAAGGACACAGCGCCCAGCACAGACAGATACACTACCTCCGCCTCCCTCCCTGCGAGAGGAAAGCAGCCTTCAGCAAGAGACCGGGCTCAGGCCCAGTGAGCAATGCAAACTCGTCTGAACAATCCTTCAGAACAAGGTTCTTAGCTGGGGCTGCAGGAAAACCCCAAGAGCCTGCAACTGCGGGCGCGTTTTGGCAAGGACGGCACTTTTGTGAGTCTGGAGCTTTCCTCGGGGTCTCAGGGGCTTCAGAGAGCCAGGATTCTGACTCAGATTCTTGCACAATTAACTTTAACAGCTCCTCCGCCTAGGTCTTCCTCTCTCCTTTTCAGTGAAACTACACCCTGTTCCCAAAACAGGCAGTCAGTGGACTTTAGTTCGCAAACATTTTATGATAATATAGCGGTAGGCGATGTAAAAATAAATTTGAGATGGTTCCCTTCCTTTCCCACATTCATCACTAATAACCGTACTTTACTGAAGCTCATGTCTGAGGTCTTTGTTAAAATCCTCCCTCTAAAAATTCAGCATCTTCTCCTGTGCAGTATGTTTCTCCTACCAAACAAATGTGCGCAGTAAGGGACATAGCTCAGTGGGACGCCTGTCCGGGACGCATGAGGCCTGGGAGTGACCATCGCAGCTTCTTGTAAGAGAAACAGACAGACAGCCAGACAGAGGAGAGGCGCATGAGGCCCCCGCGTGCAGCACCCCCTGTCCCAGGAGCCCAAGCTCGCCACCTCCCCGGCCCCAGGTGTCCACGGGCCAGGGAGTCAGCCCAAGCCTCGTCTCTCGGAGTTTTTGCAAGGTTTCAGCACTGCAGATGCGACCGATGAAATCACCAGCCACGGACGACTTCATCTGCAGCCTCCGTCCGCACGAGGCGGCAGTGGACGAAGCTCTGACCTTCCCGGTCATCTCTGACCAACCGCAGTCCGCCGCTGAGTGACCTTGCCGCACTGGAACATCCAGGAATCCCTGTCGCACGCAGTTTTAGGCTCCTCCTGGCCCGAGGAGAGCGCACGAGGTGTGTTCTCGGAGAGCGGGGCCGGGGGCTCCCCCAGACTTCTGCCTGCTGAGCCCATCATCCCACACATCGCGTGACCCCGGCGCTGCACCTGATGCGTGTGGCGTGCGCTGTCAGCAGTGTGGGCAGAGCTGCGGTGGCACAAACTAGGGCACAGGCCGGGCCACCTGCCCTGGGCCTGCCACCACTGGGGACTTCACACGACACTGCGTCCACGTCTCCCTAACGTGGGGGCACAGCCGATGTGTCTGTCATACACCTGAGAAAACCTGGTCAGATAACTTCTTGAAGGTCCCCAAGCAAAGCGAGGGGTGCGGGATTTGAACCCAGGGTATCAGAAAGTCAGGACTCGAGTTCTAGCATCATTACTGTCTAGCTTTGTGACTGCACACCCCGGCCTCTGTGTGCCCGCCCACGGAATGGGGCTGACGAGCCGTCCACCCTCCTCCCTCTGGGGCGCCGTGTGTGTCCTAGCAGCGATCACGGGCTGAGAGGCGTCCTCTGACCAGCAGAGGTCCATAAAAGGCTGTGCACAGCGTGGCTGTTGACATTACTTTGAAGCCCTTTATTTCCATTTACTGGAAGAAACTGTTTTGTAGGCAACGTGAGGAATCAGAAAACAACCAAGCCATTAGGCCATCGGGGAAGGGGGGCAGGGACCTCCTCCAGAGAGCTCTGTGCCGGGCACAGCAACTGGGGCCCAGGACGGGGCAGCCATCCGTGGGCAACAGAGGCAGCGAGGCTGTGCGGGCAGAGATCGCCCCCTGCCAGGCCGGGGTGCCCGCGAGCTGGACCTTCCAGAGTGCCCCTCTTTGGGAGGGCCCTGAGTCACTGATGTAAGCCAGTCATCCGTCTTTCCCGCAAGCAGATGGCTTGTTGAAATGAAAAGCAGACGGCATAAGCTGCGCCCTTTCTCAGGAGCCGGGAGGCCTCCTGGACAGTGCGGCCCCGAAGGACAAGGGGCTCGCTGCTGTGAGTGCTGCGAGGACTTCTCAGGGCGGCTAAAGGTTCGTCGCCTTAGAGACACAAACCAGCTCGAGACCCTCTCCAGCAAGAGCCCGCGTGTTGACAGCAGTCCCCGTGCCCCCGTCCCAGGGGAACGCAGAAGAGACTCGGGAGCGCGGTGCACACATCACTCCTTCACAGGTGCAGCCCCCCGTCGGGGACGCTGGCGCTCACGGGGGCATCTGCGGCTCGGAAGTGCCCGACAGTCCTGGGAGGCAGGAACGCTCGTGTCCACTCCACAGATGCAGGAGTCCTCCAGGGAGCCAAACACAAAAGCAGCCGCTCGCCAACCCGGGGCAGCCTCCCAGGTCTCCCGTCTACGCAGAGGGCGGGCTCTGGCACGGCCGGGCAGGGGAGGACATGAGATTCTCGCCTTGGCGGTGGTGGGGTCAGGCCAGGGAGGCGCTGGCTGGGGTCTGGCGAGGCCCGGCTGACTCCATGGGGCCCGATGGTGCCTGCAGGCGCCCTGGGAGGCCTCGCTGGACCACACGGAGATATCAGTGCGGGGAACTCTTTCTCAGCCCTGCCAAGAGGCTGACGTGTGCGGCAGGAAGATCCCGAGGTCCAGCCAGAAGAGCCATGGGGTGCCAAGACGCCTGGGGAGCTCAGGAGTCCGGCGAGGGTTCGGGGCGCAGTAAGCAGACCAGGGTTACCCGGTCACAAGTGTGAATGACCGAGCCCTGGCTCCCCACGGCAGTGTCCCTTTCCACACACCCCACGTGTCACACCTGTTCGCCGCGGAAACACTGTGGAATCTCCCGGCTCTGGTCTCTTTTACTTGCAAGTTGCTCTTTCCTTCCAGGGTCCTCTCCCCAGGATTTGGAAAACATCTTGGGTGGGCTCCCGTAAGATGGTTCCCAGCTGAGTGCCAAGCGTTTCCAGGGCCTGCTGACCATCCCCTCCCCCACCTCCTGTGTCCAGGGAGAGTGTCTAGAGAACACAAATGAATGATTCCATTTAATGTCTGAGTGAAACACCGGGGACCACTGTTTTATCCGTGCAGCCAGATACACTTCGAGAAAGGAAGTAGCTGGGAAAGAAGCTGAAGGGCTCCGGAGGCAGTGATGCCTTCCATCCTGAGGCTAAGGGCAGCTCCAGGACAGGGTGCTGAGGTCCCAGGTGCTGGCAGGCACAGAGACTGCCAGAGTTTCCGGCTGTGGGCAGCACACCTGGCATCAAACCCCACAGTAGTCCAGGAAGGACCACTGTTACGGTTGATTCATTGTGTCAACCTGAGATGTTTAAAAGTTTAACTGAGAGACTAGGCAGGGAGCCAGGGTTTTCACTATGTAAACAACCCCAGCCTGTGCAAGAGGAGGGCAGAGTGATTTTGTGAGTGCTACACCTGCCCTGGGGGGCGGAGGGGTGGGGTGGGGTGGTAGCCTGCATACAGTATAAGGGAGGAGAAGAGGTTTGCTCTTCCCCTACCCTTTTGCTCTGGCTGCTTTTGCTGGGCTGCTGCCTTGAAGTGCTGCCCTGGTGCTGTGCCACCCTGCCTTGGAGCCAGTTGATTATGGACTGAAACCTCCACAAACAGCGAGCTAAATAAACCTCTCATTCCTATATTTTGGGTGATGGGTGTTTTGTCCCGGCAACGAGAGAAAAGTAACTGAGACAACCACTTTCCAAGACATTCAGGTTCCTTAAGACCCTGGCTTCCCCAAGTCGTGCCAGAGCCAGAGTATACCAGTTCAAGGCCCAGAATTTTCACTGGGTAACAATAATCACCCTGCGATGATGACAATAAATGGTCACGTTGGTGGCCATGGCCAAGCTTTACTGGATACTTAAAGGCACGCAGGGCACAGGGTTTCATACGAAGAGGCACTCGCCCACATCCCCACTCTGCAGGTGCAGCCTGAGGTGACCTGACCCCACAGCAATGACAGGACCCTAACTCCCTCCCCTCCACTTCTGTCCCATGCCCGCCCTGAGCAGCAGCACCTGCTGCAGAGATGCCACTTTTCCCCTGCAGGTGTTTACCACTCTGTTCTACCCCAGAAAGGACAGTGGTTCCTTCAAATCACAGGCCCTGGGACCAAACCCCAGGACAAGGCCAGAGGAAGTCTGGGTAATGTCATGGCGAAATGATGTATTTGGGGGACGAATGTAGAAATCTGATTTTGGAGTGAAATCATGCAATATTCAGAATAATTCATAGCCATTTTTAGTGTGATAATGACATGGTGGTTATGAAGCAGGTGAGAGTTGTAGCCAGCAAGGGATGCACAATGATACACTTCCAAGTGAGGCGGGGGGGTCTGGATGTGATAGTTTTGATCTGGGAAAGGTGAAGGAAATAATAGTCCATTTCCCATTGCTGGGACACAATTCTCAACGCTCACAACTCAAAGAAGAGGTTTGATTTGGTTCATGATTTCAGGGGGTCCAGTCCCTGGTAAACTGGCTCCAACATCATTCAGGGGACCGTGCCAGAGAGCAAGGAGCAAGGGACTAGACACAGACACCAAGGTCACACGTCCATGACCACCCAGACATAGGTCCATCGGATGGTGACATTCACAACCAGACCAGGTCCTCTTCCCTCAGTTTCTGGGCTCATACATCAGTCATCTCTGGAAAGACACTGCAGACATGCCCAGAAATGGGCTTGCAGGCATTTCACAATCCAGTCAAGTTGGCACTGCTTGACTATGGTCACAGAGAAAATGAAGCCAGATCAGCAAATTGATGTCAACTGTTGACACTGGGGGAAGGGTTTATGGAGAGATCACAGCATTGCTCCCCAAATCAAATGAAACTAAGCTAAGTCTCCCTCGGACAGGCCAGGTTCTAGAACCAGTCACTGCCTGGGCTAGAAACCTGCTGCCCTAGGTCCACCAATCACCTTGGGGTCCTCACTGCTACTTCCCCAAAAGACTGAGGGCATTCTCAACCAGCAGAACTATCATCACCCTGATCCAGACGAGCTTCTGAACGTTCCAGAAGATGTAGATAGCCAACACCAAACTGCAGCCACGTCTCTGACCCTGGCCTACCCTGGGTCGAGCTGTCTAGCTGAGGTGCTAAGGGCACGGACGCCCACAACTTTGGCCTCCAGAGACACCAATCCACACATGACGCTGTTTCCCAGCTTCAGGTCCCCCGTCTGGGTAGGTGCAGACACCTCCTGCCTTATCTTCTCCTCAAAACCTCCTCCTCACTGTGCAAGAGCGAGCACAATTTATAAAAAGCAAATCTGCACGAGTCAACTGTCTCCTAAAAATCACCACTACACAAATAGAGGATTGGGTATGTTTATCACACTCACAGGATCAACCATAACGTCGGGTCCTGTTGGATGGTGATGGTCAAAAAAACAAGGTGACAAATGCTGAAGAAGAAAGGAGAAGACGGAATGTCAGGGGGATGTGACACGGTGCACCCACGCTGGAAAGCACCTCGAAAAGTTAAATGTAAGTTTGCCATATGATTCAGAAATTCCACTCCTTGGCATATACCCAAAGTAAATGCAGACAGAGATCTCAACAGATGTTCCTACACCAATAACAGCATTACTCACAACGGTCAAAGGGTGTGAACAATCCAAATGCCTACCCACAGGTGGAGAGACACCACATGAAGGCATGAGATGCAATGGGTCATTCAGCCGTGAAAGAGGAGGGGACGTCGACCATGTGACAACATGGACGAACCTTGAATGCATTACTATAAGCAAAATGCCCTGCACATCAAGAAGACAAATCTGTGTGATTCTGCTTATATGAAGTATCTAGAACAGGCAAATTCACAAAGACAGAATGCAGAACAGAGCTTACAGGAAGTGGGCGGGAGGGGAACACGGAGGCTGAGGGAAAGTGGGACAGAGTTTCAGCTGGGGGAGATGAAAATCTCTGGCGATGGGTGGGGGGACGGTCACAGGACACCGTGCAGGCACCCAATGCCACTCAGCTGTGTGCTGAAAATGGCAATGATGGAACATTTTATGCTACGTTTACCTCACCACTGTTTTAAAAAGGTATAGCAAAAGCTCACAGAACCAGATTCCTAAAAAGAATGAGGGTTACTTGTTATATTTCAAGGAGCTTAACTTTAAGAAAAAAAATCATCACCTTCAGCCCTTTTTGGAAAAGTTTTATTTATTTTATATAGCTCCTTCCCTGGTGAGATTGCCTGCATAAGGGGAGAGAGAAGAAAGAGAGGTAGTGGGGCAAGAAAAAGAGTCAGGGAAAGGGGAGACGGCGGAGCGGGGAAGAGGGGGAGAGAGAGAGACAGAGAGACAGTGAGAGACCAACACAGAGAGACACAGAGAGTGAGACAGAGGCAGCAGACAGAGCGAGGTTCCCAAGACACACGGGGGCAGTGCTCAGAACTCGAGGACCAGAGCCTCTTCTCCCGCCCCGTCCCGCAGTTTGAGTCAGCCCAGTCCCTGGAAGCAGTGGTCTCCCGTGCTCAGTACCAAACTGCCCCAGAGAGACGCCCGTCCCCGGGACACCAGCATCACGTCACGGGGAGGGGCTCGTTCCCTAGGGAGGTGCTCGCTGCCTATAGGCGAAAGTAATCCCACCTTTGGGGTTCCTGAAAGTCTGGGCCAGGGCTTTGGCCAAATGCAAAGATAGAAAGGGCAATGTGTGTGGCCCAGCACAGGACGAGACCATGGAGGCCACAGAGACGGGGGGGGGGGGGTCCCCTCAGGAGCCTCTGACTACACACAAATACTTTGATGCTTCAAATAAAAATGATTCAATTTTTGACATTCAGCTCAACCAGCTCACACACATATGATACGCAATTCAAAGAATTTTGAATATGAACAAAGTATTCGATATTATTTTTGAATAAAAGGATCTGAATCATTCAACATTAAGCATGACGTGGCCCTGCTGCGGGCTGCACAATCTCTGTCTGCTGGGGTCTGAATCTGGAAGGTCACCTGTGGGCGGGGCGACGAGTCTGTGGCAGCCCTGAAAGGGGCTCAGACCATGTGGAGGAGCAGATACCGGTGCTCGCTGACACGTGGGTGGAGGAGGCGCGACAAGCCATCGCCAAGGGCAGACTGCGACCACACGCGTGCAAGGATTCCAGGCCAGCAGTCCACGAACCCGGAGACCCCAGCTGGGACCCCAAGAGCATGGACTCCGTGGAGGGGACCCGGCACCGAGGTCGACGCCGCTGTGACCGTCGCTAAGCTGCTGACTTCTCTGCCCCGCTTTCCTCCGCAGTCAGATGGGGACCAGAGTCGCGCTTGTCTCCTAAGGTGCGGGAAGGGCTTGTGATGTAGCTTCCGGTCCCTGGCGTCCCGCCAGCCTCTCCTGAATGCAGGCAAGGAGTCATCTCTACCCTTAATGTAGCAATTCCTTGAGGGGAGGCTATCAGGTGATCCAGATTTCTGGCACTGGGCAGAGGTAGGCCCAGAATGAGCGAAGCCTTATTTTCACTGCAAGGGAAAGAAGAGGGCTCCCAGGGTCCCCTGGTTCACATGCTCTGCGACCTCTGAGGCCTGGACTAGAAATGCCGGCCCCAGGCCATGAGCCGCTTCTTACCAGCCCTCAACTGCAGCCGGAATCAAAGGACTCCTCCCAGCTCTGGGAGGCGGGGACTTCCCAGGCCTCCAACTGTTTTTTGTTTTTGTTTTCTTTTCTTTTCTTTTTTTTTTTTTTGCAGCACTGGGGATCGAACTCACAACCTCACGCCTGCCAGACAAGCACTTAAGCCACTGAGCCAAACTCCTGGCCCTGGTTTTTTGAGGCAGGGTTGCACTATGTAGCTCAGGCCGGCCTTGCGCTTGCGTTGTAGCCCAAGCTGGCCTGGAACTCACAACACTCCTCCTACCTCAGGTTTTTTTTTTTTTTTTTTTT